>CM030183.1:233731-326231 GCA_017639675.1 Aplochiton taeniatus
GTAACCAATCCTATTCATATTGTAACCAACCCTACTCATATTGTAACCAATCCTATTCATATTGTAACCAATCCTATTCATATTGTAATCAACCCTATTCATATTGTAACCAATCCTATTCATATTGTAACCAATCATATTCATATTGTAACCAATCCTATTCATATTGTAACCAACCCTATTCATATTGTAATCAACCCTATTCATATTGTAATCAACCCTATTCATATTGTAACCAACCCTATTCATATTGTAATCAACCCTATTCATATTGTAATCAACCCTATTCATATTGTAACCAATCCTATTCATATTGTAATCAACCATATTCATATTGTAATCAACCCTATTCATATTGTAACCAACCCTATTCATATTGTAACCAACCCTATTCATATTGTAACCAATCCTATTCATATAGTCTTAACCAATCCTATTCATATTGTAATCAACCCTATTCATATATTCCTAACCAAACCAATACATACTATCTGATGTCCACTGTTATAACTGTATCTGATGTCCTCTGTTGTAACTGTATCTGATGTCCTCTGTTATAACTGTATCTGATGTCCTCTGTTGTAACTGTATCTGATGTTCTCTGTTTTAACTGTATCTAATGTCTTCTGTTGTAACTGTATCTGATGTCCTCTTGTAACTGTATCTGATTTCCTCTGTTATAACTGTATCTGATGTTCTCTGTTATAACTGTATCTAATGTCTTCTGTTATAACTGTATCTGATGTTCTCTGTTATAACTGTATCTAATGTCTTCTGTTATAACTGTATCTGATGTCCTCGGTTGTAATTGTATCTGATGTCCTCTGTTATAACTGTATCTAATGTCCTCTGTTATAACTGTATCTGATCTTCTCTGTTTTAATCTGAAAAAAACAGGCTCACTGGTCACCTAACCCTAACCCTTACCCTAACTCTAACCCTGGATCAGCCAATGGCAATCTGCCTTTCATTTAGGGTTTTGGTCAAAGACTAAAACCAACACCATTATGTTTTGATTAATAAAACATAACACTGTCACAACATTGTGCTGCCTCATCAATAATTCATATGAGAGCAAATTCATACCACCCTGTGATCTCTGGATTCATCTTGGCAGATTCAATGACATTCATATTCTTGTATCTGTTGTTAGTCTAATATAGAGTTAAACTTGGCAGATACAATAATATTCAAATCCCTATTGTTGTATGGTTCTGTGTTGTATGTATGTTTTAGGTCCTGGACTTTGGAAAGTTTGACCCCCTACACATGGACTTTTGGATTCCTGCCTTTTGGTCACCAGAACTTAATTTTGACCCTTGTTCTAGCGATGGAATCGTGGCTTTAGCATGCTGTCCTAAAGGATGACGCATCACTAAAGAATGTTGGAAAGCTGTTGTTCATATGACATCACTACTCCTAGCTGAAATAAAGAATGTTAGAAAGCTGTTGTTCGTATGACATCACTACTCCTAACTATAATAAAGAATGTTGGAAAGCTGTTGTTCATATGACATCACTACTCCTAACTGAAATAAAGAATGTTAGAAAGCTGTTGTTCATATGACATCACTACTCCTAACTGAAATAAAGAATGTTAGAAAGCTGTTGTTCGTATGACATCACTACTCCTGACTGAAATAAAGAATGTCGGAAAGCTGTTGTTCATATGACATCACTACTTCGGACTGAAATAAAGAATGTCGGAAAGCTGTTGTTCATATGACATCACTACTCCTGACTGAAATAAAGAATGTTAGAAAGCTGTTGTTCATATGACATCACTACTTCTAACTGAAATAAAGAATGTTAGAAAGCTGTTGTTCGTATGACATCACTACTTCTAACTGAAATAAAGAATGTTAGAAAGCTGTTGTTCGTATGACATCACTACTCCTGACTGAAATAAAGAATGTTAGAAAGCTGTTGTTCATATGACATCACTACTTCTAACTGAAATAAGGAGTGCTTTGTGAGCCAGCTGAACTCAGCAGGTGGAGTTGCAGCTACCTGTACAGGAGGCTTCCATTAGCTCCTCCCCCTGTGTTGCTGTGAGGGGGCCATTTTGATGGTAGGGAGTGTCCAGTGTCTGAATGTTCCACTGGAGAGGAGGGAAAGCCGGCTCATGCAACAGTGTGGTGACATTCACACATTCAGCGACCAGTCAGTCCATCCGACACACACACACACACACAAACACACACACACACACACACACACACACACACACACACACACACACACACATTCAACACACAGGACGCACACACACACAAACACAGACACACAAACTCAACAAACATAGACACAGAAATACAAGCCCAACACAGACACACAAGCCGAATAGCCAGACACACAGACGCATACAGAAACACACAGACATACACAGATGCACACAGACACGGACACATACAGACACATACACAGACACACAGACACACACACAGACACACAGACACTAGTGACTGCTCTAAACTTTATACTTCATACTTTAGAGTCTAAAGGAACAGGGTTGTGCTCTGATGGCAGGCTGCTTTACCATTGGCTTAAAATACTGACCTAACATGCATGTGTCGCTCTGCTCCGCTACTCAGCATGATCTAAAGGAACTCCTCCACCCACAATCCCATGCAACCTACAGAAGAATACCACTGAGAACTTCTCCACTTTTTCCTGAAGGACAACACTGAGAACTCCATCACCCACAACACTCCACTTACTTCTGGAGAACATCACTGATACTCAGTAATGTAGTGGAGGGTTTATGCAGGTATAACTTCTTCTGTTTCAGTGATCATTGAGTATACCCACTTCTAATCACCCTTTGACGAGTGTCAATCAAGTGTTCTGGCGGGTATAACTTCTTCTGTTTCAGTGATCATTGAGTATACCCACTTCTAATCACCCTTTGACGAGTGTCAATCAAGTGTTCTGGCGGGTATAACTTCTTACACAGCGAAGTGTAATGGTGGCACAAATCTTCATGATCTTCATTTTTTTAAATTCAATTGCAAGTGAATTAAAGCAAACTGTCCATTTAAACAGCCAATAAAATAATGATATTCACGTGAACAGAGGTAGAAATGTAACTAGTTGGTCAATAAAAAAAATAAAAAAAACTGCCGCTTGCTTGGTTCTCGCTTGTTTGATTCCCGAGTTGTAGCCTATCCTACTGTCATTAGCTAACAACAATGCCGTGAGTGAACTAGACCAATTTAATGATAGAATAATTAAAATAAATATTGAAATGAATTAAGCTAAGCCATGGAGCGAACCTACCAAACAGTATTGTCCTTTAAAGAAAAACCTCAACATGTAGTGATGATACTAAGCAGCCCATTCTTTATAATTCATTTAAATTAGGCCTACTGATCCTATTTTGAATTATTGTGTTGATGGTTAAAACTAAATTAAGAAAATGTTCAGGTTAGGCTTTTCCATTATTACATTTATATCTAATTCAGTTACTTCTAACACTTAAATGTTCATTGTTGACAGCACCAGTAATTACTGGCCAGACCTGTGGACAGTAAAACAACAAGAAGATTGTAAAGCCAAATATTCCTTGGTTGGAAGCAAAAACAAGATACTGGGTACGTTTTGGTATGTTAGATGTATGCAGAGCATTTGACCTCTTTGGGGTGTTTTAAATAAAGACTACCATTATGTATTTTGCTCTGTTGTATTGTAATACATCAATACTTTATCCTAAGGGGAAATGTAGGGGTAATTGAGAAGCTTTCAAAAACAGAAATATTCATAGAAAAATTACAGAAGAGAAGATGAAGCTCATTGATAAATAGACATATTAACATGCAAGAATTGTTCGTGAAAATACCAAATAATGACTTGTTTGGTTCACAATAATATCTGCATACATTAGGCCTGTGTCCTAGTATTTATATTCTGTCATTATAGAGCTTGCTGTCCAGCTATATCTGTAACCATTTCTTTAAAGGGATATAGTGCCGTTGTTGATCCTATAATATGCAGTACTGGTCAATTGAGGTAGTACTGGTCCACTGAGGTAGTACTGGTCTATTGAGGTAGTACTGGTCTATTGAGGTAGTACTAGTCCATTGAGGTAGTACTGGTCCATTTAGGTAGTACTGGTCTATTGCATTGAGGTAGTACTGGGCCATTGCATTGAGGTAGTACTTGTCTATTGAGGTAGTACTTGTCCCATGCATTGAGGTAGTACTGGTCTATTGAGGTAGTACTGGTCCATTGAGGTAGTACCAGCCTATTGAGGTAGTACTGGTCCATTGAGGTAGTACTGGTCCCATGCATTGAGGTAGTACTGGTCTATTGAGGTAGTACTGGTCCATTGAGGTAGTACCAGCCTATTGAGGTAGTATTGGTTCATTGAGGTAGTACTGGGCCATTGCATTGAGGTAGTACTGGTCCCATGCATTGAGGTAGTACTGGTCCATTGAGGTAGTACTGGGCCCATGCATTGAGGTAGAACTGGGCCCATGCATTGAGTTAGTGCGGGTCTATTGAGGTAGTACTGGTCTATTGAGGTAGTACTGGTCCATTGAGGTAGTACTGGGCCCATGCATTGAGGTAGTACTGGTTTATTGAGGTAGTACTGGGCCATTGCATTGAGGTAGTACTGGGCCATTGTATTGAGGTAGTACTGGTCTATTGAGGTAGTACTGGTCCATTGAGGTAGTACTGGGCCCATGCATTGAGGTAGTACTGGTTTATCGAGGTAGTACTGATTCATTGAGGTAGTACTGGGCCATTGTATTGAGGTAGTACTGGGCACATGCATTGATTATTGATGATGGAGGCTGCCAGCCTGGTACTGCTGAAGGAGAGCCCCTCAGGTCCAGAACTGTGTGGAGGAGATGCTATTAAGAGTCCCTCCGACTGGGTGGGGCTCATTGATAATGCATGAGCAGCGAACATTCACACACACACACACACACACACACACTGGACCAGGACGATTCCAGGGACATCATACCATCATAAATCTCACTAGCAAGCTCCTACCCTCACCCAACACACACACACACACAAAGACAAATACACACACACACAAAGACACACACACAGAGTACACTCACACACACTGACTGATGAAAAGCATCAGAGTTGGGTTAATCGCTGTAGCCCTTTGCTGTTGGTATTGGGGGGAATTTAACAGGTAATATTGCGTTCAATCAGGTCCTGTACTTCAACGTGTGAGGTAGGTTCTAACAGAGCAGCCTCACTCCCATAGGCCCAGTGGAAATCGAACTGACAACCCTGCTGTGCCACAGGGTGTAGCTACAACCACAGTGCCATTCGGCTGTGCCAAAGGGTCCAGCTATAGCCACAGTCCCATTCTGCTGTGCCACAGAGTCCAGCCGTAGTCACAGTATTATTCTGCTGTGCCACAGGGCCCATATGTAGTCACAGTGTCATTCTGCTGTGCCACAGGGTCCAGCTGTAGCCACAGTCCCATTCTGCTGTGCCACAGAGTCCAGCTGTAGTCACAGTATCATTCTGCTGTGCCACAGGGTCCAGCTGTAGTCACAGTATCATTCTGCTGTGCCACAGGGTCCAGCTGTACTCACAGTATCATTCTGCTGTGCCACGGGGTCTAGCTGTAGCCACAGTCCCATTCTGCTGTGCCACAGGGTCTAGCTGTAGCCACAGTCCCATTCTGCTGTGCCACAGGGTCTAGCTGTAGCCATAGTACCTTTCCGCTGTGCCACAGGGTACAGCTGTAGCCACAGTATCAGCTCACTGTGAAACTTTCTCCTGAACTACATATCATACAGTTCTTTTCACGTGAGATGTGCATTTATACAATCAGATGTCTTGTACCTGATTGCCTATTTTGCTACATTCTACAATCAAGAAAATGGGATTATTCCTCTTCCTCTGCCTCTTTGAATGAGGGTCAAATAATACAATAATTAAAGTCTCTGTGGGTTTAAGCTAGTCCTCCAGTGGGGAGCGCTAACAGCAGGGAGTGTGTCCTTCCTCTGATTCAAGGTGAGCCGCTGGCACAACAGAGGGACAGCCTCCACCTTACTCAGGAACATTAGCCACGACATGCTAACTGGCTAACAGCACTACTACAGAGGACCAGCCTCCATCTTACCCAGGAACATTATCAACTACATACTAGCCGGCTTACAGCGCTACAACAGAGGAACAGCCTCCACATTGCCTAGGAACATTAGCCACTACATGCTAACCTGCTAACAGCGCTACAACAGAGAAACAGCCTCCACCTTACCCAGGAACATTAGCCACTACATGCTAACCAGCTAACTGCACAACAACAGAGGGACAGCCTCCACCTTACCCAGGAACATTAGCCATTACATACTAACCAGCTAACATTGCTAGCCACAGATAGGGTTATGATAGGGCATGCAATGGCATGCTAACAATGCCATACAATAGGGTTCAATACAATTGTCTGAATGCTACAAAGCAAATGTTCTGTCGCAGCTGCTTCAATATAGTTAGTTTTAAACAAGCAACAGTAAAAGGATCAAATTATTCTCTATGGTGGTGTTAGTGTTGAGTATTTAACTCCAACTCCAGAGTTAAGCCCTGTCTTACTCCAGGTACTAAGGGTTGAGAGGGTGGTATTAGGGTTAGGGTTAGGGTTGCTAGGCTTACTAACCCTAAGTCCTACTCCAGGTACTAAGGGTTGAGAGGATGATATTAGGGTTAGGGTTAGGGTTGCTAGGGTTACTAACCCTAACTCCTACTCCAGGAACTAGGGGTTGAGAGGGTGATATTAGGGTTAGGGTTGCTAGGGTTACTAACCCTAACTCCTACTACAGGTACTAAGGGTTGAGAAGGTGGTATTAGGGTTAGGGTTGAGAGGGTGGTATTAGTTGAGACCCAGTTGGCGGTTTGATATTGTACCAGTCTGTACAGACTGTCCCCCACTCATTATTATAAAGTAACATTTGAATGTTCTTTAACGACTACCAACAGGCCCTGACCGTATCCCCTATACAGGCAAAACATAAAACACATAATATAATAATACACATACACACACAACACATAATATACGACGACAGAGATCATTTTTAATACTCTTGGCCACTCATTTTAGTGGCTATCGATGTGAGGTCCTCTGATGCATATGAGTTTAAAGCACTCAATCTGTAAATAGATATTCTGTAATATCTAATTGTAGCTGTAGCCCTTCACACAAACCAGAGGCAAAGAAGGACAGAATCAATACAATGGAAACAGAATATGCTCGAACGATGCCACCTGTGAAAATCCCTTCATTACAACTTTCTCTGGGGGTGATGCCACTCATGACTTGCATTGTCAGCAGTTGGCATAATAAGAAATTCCATCTCTAATCTGAGAATGAGAGGAGAAGGCCTGCAGGTTTTAACTGGCACTACAATCCAAAGCCACTACCAAACCCTTATCGGACAATCCACCTCCATGCACCGCGCCCTACCCCGCAGCGGCACTCGCTCTCATCCACGGTTATGATCTAGTTTGAATTATATCACTCCTGTTCATCCCCCCGGACCTATCACGTTCATAATCGATAAAATTGGAAAATACATGGTGTGGCAGTAAGCGCGAGCAGCCCCAGAGGAAGGCGTTTCTCTCTCGCCCTCTCTTTCTTTGGCTTGACATGGATCTGTAGGCAGCCACATAGACATGGCTCCCTGCTCTGTCACACTCTCTCGCTTACTCGGTAAACCCCGTGCGTACACGAGTCTAGCTCGGTGTTTGGAGGACGACAGATGTAGCGCGCGACGTACACGTCACAGTGATGATGTTGATGATTACATAAAAATGTAATTATTACACAAATGACACAGCAGCTGTTTCTGGGATTACGTTATCCCCGCTAGTTATCATTTTTCATATACGATTTATTAATTTAGTATATTTAAGGACCATAAAAATGTGGGATATCGTAGTGGTTATTTCTGTGTTTGACCGGACGGCATCCATTTCCCAGGGACAGAAGCAGCGCTGACACACCGATCAGGATTTAGCCGCGATGCAGACTTCAGCTTTTCTATGTGTCTGTCTTCCAATGATGAACGTAAACCAATCAATTATTAGCGTCCAGTAGCGTCCAGTGATAACGTTGGCTCTATAGATGCGCTGCAGGTGTGTGTGTGTGTGTGTGTGTGTGTGTGTGTGTGTGTGTGTGTGTGTGTGTGAGAGAGAGAGAGAGAGAGAGAGAGAGAGAGAGAGAGAGAGAGAGAGAGAGAGAGAGAGATTTGTGAGGTTTTGCATACAACATACTCTGCAGTGGCCGGTGAGGCAACGAGAGACAGGCAGGCTGACCAGAACACAGGCACGTCTTTTCATAAACCGTGCCAAAGTCCTGCAGTCTGTTATACACAGGCACATACACACACTTAAGTTATGACAAGATGCAGAGCAGCTGACAGTCCGTGTTGTGTTCATAGGTATGTGGATGCTTGATGAAGATGCTGCCTGGCCTGTTCTGCTACGTTTAAATGACGGTAGCCTATTTCCTTTTTTTTTAAATAGGCAAAATCGTCAGATTGCTCTAATATCTCTTTAGGTCTGTTTTAATTGTCATAGCGTTTATAACTGGCAGGGATGTTTCCGGAGAACGAGTTGCCGTGGTGTTGCAGTGCTGTCACGATGAGTCTGTCACCGAACGAACCCGTCTGAACCCTGGGGTAGCGAGCAGCAGCGGGCTGGCGATGGCAATGGCGCTGCAGCCGGCCTTCACAACGAGGCACAGGCTCCGGTCTCTTACATCCCTGATGATAACGCTCTAGCGTTCTTTTCAGTGCCATTTACAGTCCATAGTCTACAAACTCAGAGTAGCATATGAGCCCTCGCCCCTCACCCCCAGTAGGCGGTACAGTGCTAAAGCTATAGGCTCATCCAAAGCGCCAATCTACCTAGACATAGATAAAAAAATATATAGAATAGAATGGACTACATCATTTGAAATTACCCCATAGAACAGTGGAAAAAACGACTGCTGGCCACTGCAGACTTTGTAAATGTACTAAGCTCAGTAGTAGCACTCTCGCCCTCTATCCACATCAATCATCTTGCAACTCACATCGATAGGACGGAAGTATTAGGTGATTCTCGACTAATCAAATCCTTGCGAATGCCGTTACTGGTTTAAAATCACTTCATTTTGTCGGATCATTTTAGAGTCAACTCTATCTCCCTGCTTTCATCGTGGTCCTTTTCCGTGTAGCCTATCAGAGCACGCATGGCCACCGATAATAGGCCCGTGCAAACGGGAACATACAGATCACATTAGAATGCGTAAAATGGGACTGGGGTTAAGGGGGGGGGGGGGGGGGGGCGCACGGGCCTACATTATGTTCGGTAAGAATTGAGTACACGTTTGGTGATAATTTGCAATGCAGCCAGTGCTAGTGGCAGCCACAGGACTGACGCCCGATTGCGGCTGTGAAGGAAAGATAAGTGCCAGGGGGAAGGAGGAGGGGACAGGAATGGTAGAAATAGATGGTCTTACACTTCGTAGTTCTTGCGTACGGTCCTTCATTGTTGCCCCGCCGTGCTGGCTATTATAGAAACGCCTGGGATGTTTCGCTTCGTCTTCTGGGGTCCAATGTTCCGACTGATTTAGATTTTTTCCTTCAAAGGAGGGGTAGCAAATCGACTCTCCCCGGCACAATACCTTCTGTCTTCTTCTTTTTTCGCTAGTTCCCCCTCTAAGGTACTCGTGCGTCCTCCTCGGCGATGCAGTCTCGCCCCGCAGCGCGCTCGAGCCCCAGCAGTAACGAATGCGATAGGAGCGTGGTACTGATGCTGCAGAAAAAAAAGCGATGCGGAGGGATGGAGCCTTTTGCGCGTGCGCGCTCTTCCTCTCTCCATCTCTATTCCTTTACCTGATTCCCTTCCCCCTCCGCCCTTATTTTCCACTCGGTGTCCCTCTCTCTCTGCAGCGAGTGAGCAACAAACGTTCCCTAACAACCAGGGAACTGTAGTTTGTTTCACGTGAATGAGAACCGATTCTATCTAGCCCTACCGAACTCATGAACTCGCTTACATGCCACTCCGAGGCGCGATTTTCTCGCTTGGCCTCCTTGGTAGTGTGAGGTAATGCTTGGCGGGGGATTTTACAGAAATTCCCGCTATAAGAAATGTTTATTTTCACCGGATGCTATCCTTCTCATTATACTCGTGGCGTTCGCTGAAGGCTTGATAAGATGTATTTCGGAGAAATAGACTAGGGCAACGTTTCTGTGGTCTAATACCTCTGATGTGTGAATGAATACCCCGATCAATGTAGTGTGTTGTTACCTCTAACGATGCAGCATAGTGCCCTGCTGTCAAATGGCATCGACTCGAAGGTGGGGCACCTACTCAGAGAGACCTTGACATAGCCTAAATCTAAAAAGACTGTCTCCCCTGACATTTTGTTGAATGAAACATTGACGTTCAAAAAGTATTGTATTATTTTCTGCCTATATACATAGCATGTCCCACCATGTGTAAATAGTGTTGGCCTTAAATTCATTCTACATTCAAAAAAGTTAATTTTAGGAATTCAAAAGATCTTACAAAATATTGGCACTCCTTTTTTACCCCTCAAGTTTTCCTTTTTTTTTTAAAACTGTACTAAAAATCTATTCTCCTTTTCTTGCAACAACAACAGTTCAGCTCCAGCAGTCACAGCCATAGAGATCATCTTTAACACTTAGAACACTATATTATATTACTAATAATATATTATTAGTTATATATTATTATATATTAGTTATATATTATTAATATATTACTAAACAGTAGGGAGTTTGTTGGACAACAAAACTCTACAAAATACATATTATACATATTATATATATTATATATATATATATATATATATATATTATATATATATATTATAATACAAATACAAAATACTTTACAAAATAAGGCCAGCTGAAAGGGGGTAAAGGGTGAAATAAAAGTTTCTTCAGTGTTCCAACCTATAGTTATTATTCTTATGATTATACGTGAAGGGCCCAAAATAGTTGTGCAACTACATTTAGCTTTTTCAGCAGTGGCAAACGGTTTAATTGCATACAAACAGTTGTTCAGACAAAAAAACAAGTTGTGGCTAGTTTGTGTGAACAGAGTCAGCAGTAACCCTTGAATTGTGCATCTCAACCAAAAGGCACTAAAGGGAACTTAAAGGATGAAAAGACAAGAGACCAAGCAGAAACAGACACTAGTTCCATCCAGCACTATGCAGGCAGAGAGACAGATTTTAGTGCTTAAGGGTCAGGGTTAGTTCTGAGGACTTGGTCTACTAGGGTTAGGGTTAGGGTTAGGTTAGGATCAGGTCTACCAGGGGCTTATAGAGCATTTTGAACTCCCTCCTGTCTTCAAACATCTGTTATGCCCTCACAGCAGGGAGTTGTTGCGGGCTGCGTTCGCCCGATGCAGTAGAGAAGGCCTGTCCCAACGCCAGTCTTTCCAGGATTTCTTCTGGTATCCCAGCAGGGCTTTGGAGGGAGGTGTAGGAAGGTATCTTTGACACAGCTCCCCCTGTAGGCTGGGTGCACACACCACAGACAGAGAGACGTACAGCAAGCCGTGGTTCAAATTGAAGGTTTTCTTAACGTTCCGCCCCTCAGTGGGAATCACCCCCCCCTTCCCCAGGCGGTTGTCTCTCCAGATATTGTCTTTGTCCCACACTTGGAACTTCACGGGCCTGGATGGAAGGGGAAGCCACCATGACTATACAGAAGAACCAGGGCTCTAAGATGGCCCACACAATCATCATCGCTAATGCTTACTTTAAATGGTTTGAATGTTGGGATGAAAAGCCCAAATGTCTAATGGAGCTCATACATTGACATTTATTGTAAAGATAAGCTCACAGAAAAATGATTTTATAACCTTACCTATGAATGAAACCAGTGACATCGAAAGGCACTTTTTGCATTAAATAGGGAAATGTAAAAGGATTCTTAAAGTGAATGATTCTCAAGCTCAATATCTGGACTTTTGTATGTCATCATGTTTTGAACGGCAGGTTTACCTTGAAACCCCCATTGAACCCGTGTTTGGTTGTAGGTGTACTGTGGTAGTACATCCTAAAGGTTAACTGTGAGACTTACATTCTGCTGGTGAGGTCCACCGTTCCAAACTGTATCAGGTGGTTCCAATGAGGGAAGTTGTTGTTCCAGATCACCATAGTTGTTTCTGCTTGTGTTCCATAAAACACCTTAACGTACCCGTCCGTCTTGGAAAATAAATCTCCCCAAAGGCCGGTGCCTCGTACCACCGTGACATTGAGCATGGCAATGCCAGGCTTCCCAGGGCAGCAGTTGGAGTCCACGTTCTGATGGCCGGTGCACTTACAGGCACAGTTGCTGTCGACCTTTCCGACCTTGCATGGAGGAGGACAGGCCAGGGACACGGCGTTCCGCAGGACGTAATCCCTGATGGCACTACGGAGGTTGGAGCGGAGTGTAGGATTATCCTTAACTAACAAATGGAGAGAACTGAGGTCGTAGGAAACCACTCCTGGAAGCTGCCTCACAGACACCAAACAAAAACAATAACAACACGGTTACAAACCTTGGTTACACCTCTAACATTTCACCACGGTTACAAACCTTTGTTACACCTCTAACATTTCACCATGGTTACAAACCTTTGCTACACCTATTACATTTCACCATGGTTACAAACCTTTGTTACACCTACAACATTTCACCATGGTTACAAACCTTTGTTATACCTACAACATTTCACCATGGTTATAATCATGCTACACCTATAACATTTCACCATGGTTATAAACCTTTGTTACACATATAACATTTCACCATGGTTAAAAACATTTGTTACACCTATAATATTTCACCATGGTTATAAACATTTGTTACACCTAGAACATGTACCATGGTTATAAACATGTGTCAACATGTCTTTTGAGGTTGGTTCTGTCTCCATTGTGTCCTTGTAACCTTACCTTCTTGAGGGAGGAGAGCCACTTCTTGTAGCTGTTCTTGCTTTCGGGGCTGAACAGCAGGTCCCCCACATCTCCGTCTCCACCTAGAACCTCGGTGCTGCGGTCTGAAAACATGGCGCTGAAACTCTGGCTTTTTTTCAACTTCTTACTCCGGTCTTTGCAGAATCCTGTAGAGCCGCTGATTTCCACGCCTTTCAGGATGAAGGGCAAAATGAATCATATCTGTTTGTCACCCGTTGAAACATACGCAGGTGAAAAGATAAACAGATGCGTTGATGTGACCTCGTTATTGATACCGTATTTGGTTTGCATGGTTTTCCAGGTAGGTAGTGAGCAGAGTAAAGCTTATTACTATTAATAATTATACCGTCTTATTACATAATAATTACACTGTATTACTACCTAATAATTACACTGTATTATTACCTAATAATTATACTGTATTATTACCTAATAATTATACTGTCTTATTACCTAATAATTATACTGTCTTTATAATAATTATACTGTATTATTACCTAATAATTATACTGTCTTATTACATAATAATTATACTGTCTTATTACGTAGTAATTATACTGTATTATTACATAATAGTTATACTGTATTATTACATAATAATTATACTGTCTTATTACATAATAATTATACTGTCTTATTACATAATAATTATACTGACTTATTACATAATAATTACACTGTATTACTACCTAATAATTATACTGTCTTATTACCTAATAATTATACTGTATTATTACCTAATAATTATACTGTCTTATTACATAATAATTATACTGTATTATTACATAATAATTACACTGTATTACTACCTAATAATTATACTGTATTATTACATAATAATTATACTGTATTACTACCTAATAATTATACTGTCTTATTACCTAATAATTATACTGTATTATTACCTAATAATTATACTGTCTTATTACATAATAATTATACTGTATTATTACCTAATAATTATACTGTATTATTACCTAATAATTATACTGTCTTATTACCTAATAATTATACTGTATTATTACATAATAATTATACTGTATTATTACATAATAATTATACTGTCTTATTACATAATAATTATACTGTCTTATTACATAATAATTATACTGTATTATTACATAATAATTATACTGTATTATTACATAATAATTATACTGTCTTAATACGTTTTTGTTTTTATTCTCTTTTCCTTCTTTCATGCCCATCGATACTGTGGGTTGGCAGATCGCCAGTGCATGGTTAAAGCCAGTAATCAATGACATTGGCCGGCACAGTTTCAGTTATTATCACAATTATGTAATATAATCATTGTGTCCTAATTTAAGCCTTGTTGTACAGAATAGCTGTTTTTGTTTGGTATGATCGGTATCGGCCTGAAGTTAATTTGAAATATCTATTATCAGTATTGGCCCAAAATATTCATATCGGTGCGTTCCTAGTTAATAGAAATGTATCACAGAACTCGGCAAATCCACCTCCCCACCTTTAATGGTAGCACTGGCTTCAACAGTGAGACAGTTGCTAATCGTTTCCATGGACACGCCTGTCAAGGACGCCTTACAGGTTGCTATGGCGGTGGTGGAGTGGACACGCCCCCCCAGGTGGACCCGCCGGATGAAGTGGGTTCCATAGACAGCGATGAACTGGTCGTAAGCAGAGTGGTTCTTATGGCTGAACGTGCTGGGGAGATTCTTCAAAGACTCATCAAACTCCTTACTCAGTGGAGGGTTGGAGTGGAGCCGGAAACTAAGGACAAGGAACAAAGAAGTACAGAGGGAGAATGGGAGGACCAGCAAACCAGGTATGTGTTGGTGTGTCATTGTTAGGGTCACATGTGGGCCTCTATGACCCAGCAAACCAGGTATGTGTTGGTGTGTCATTGTTAGGGTCACATGTGGGCCTCTATGACCCAGCAAACCAGGTATGTGTTAGCGTGTCATTGTTAGGGTCACATGTGGGCCTCTATGACCCAGCAAACCAGGTATGTGTTGGTGTGTCATTGTTTGGACTCACGTGTAATATTTACAGTTGATACTGTGTGAGGTGAAGGAGTATTTGTCTTTGGAGCTGCGCTTGGTGGCAAACGAGGAGGAGGAGGAGTGAGTCCCACCCAACGCCAGGCTGCCCACGGCCGGCAAACCCAAACCCACTTTCCAGTTGACGCTGGTGGAGGTGGTGCCCTCCTTCAGAACCGACTGACTGGACTCATGCAGGACGCTGCTCAGCTTGCGTTTACACTGGACCTTGATACGCCAGTCCAGCACAGACACTGGCAGCTTCTGGAGCTGATTATGAGAGGACAGAAATAACTGTAAGAAGGGTTCAGGATCATGAGGAGAAAACAAGGTTTAACGGCAGCAGAACTGTTCGTCTGACTGAAAACGTCTAAACAAAACAATGAGTTGTTTCGCCAGGTAGCTACCAGATTGCTAACATGAATGACCATTTCCTTAGAGGATATGGTTAGCATTGTTAACTTAGCCTAATGAATGGAGCCAGCAATGGGCTGACTGACCTGGTTAAGGAGATGGTTCTGGTTCTGACCTGGTTAAGGAGATGGTTCTGGTTCTGACTGACCTGGTTAAGGAGATGGTTCTGACTGACCTGGTTAAGGAGATGGTTTTGGTTCTGACCTGGTTAAGGAGATGGTTCTGACACACAGTACAGTTGCCATCTTCTCCTCCGACCATGAAGTTCCTGACGTCCACCACGCTGGCGTCGGTGGTGGCCATCTTGACAATGTTGAAGCCCTCACCAGCCAGGTTGTGCCCTGGGACAAATGGGGCCTCGTGGCACTCTGTCGTAGCGCCAATACGACATCCAGAGGAAGGAGGCAGGAGGAGGAGGAAGAGGAGGAGAGGGGTAGCAGGCATGGCTGGTAAGGAGAGCAACTGATGAAAAGCAGAATTACAATAAGATTTACAGTACTGTACAAGAGTCCTTTGTCTAAAATCTATGTATTTGAGCCTGTTTTGTAGACAGCATGTTTTTTCTGTCTGAAAGAAACTATATGATCATGGAATAGATATAAAATATACTTGTAAACAATAAGAAGTAAATAGAAAAGTTATATCATATTTGGCGAGATGGCTCTGGTAGCTAATCTAGCCAAGGCAATGTCAATGTATTTGTATTTCATACACAGTCAGAGTCTTCAGACAGGGGCATGATCAAAGGCATTCATCATACAGCTTGAATATCTTCTTATCCAGGATCCAAAGCATTCACTGTTTAGCTTGAAACTATCTTCTTCTAATACATTATATACAACACACCCTGATAGATCAGAGGAACTCACCAGTCAGGAACAGAGGATAGAATGTCTGCAGATCACAGAAGATGTCTGTCGGACTACGCCTGCAGATCACTGTTTCAAATAGAGATCACTTTGTAAAAATACTGGATGCTTACAGAAAGGGGCAGGGCTTATGAAACAGCGTGAGAAACACACACACACACGGACAGTGAGAGAAAACACACACACACACACACACACACACACACACACACACACACACACATGGACAGTGAGAGAAAACACACACACACACACACACACACACACACACACCCACACAAACTAACAGTTAGAGGAAACACATGTTTTTGCACATACTGCATGATGCAATAAGCTCTGTAATGATACTAGGAGCTCAAACATATCTGGCTTAAAGAGTTAGCAATACAATCTTGAAATCCAGGAAATAATTCACAGGAAGCCAGTGCAAACTAAGAACAAGTTGTGATGGTTGGGGTTATTTAAAGGTAACGTACCCTATCCCTAACCCTAACCCTAACACTTGAGGACAGGACAGCCGCTGTAACGTACCTTAACCCTAACCGTAACCTTAACCCTAACCCTAACACTTCTGTACAGAGGACAGGACAGCCACTGTACCATACCCTAACCCTAACCCTAACACTTCTGTACAGAGGACAGGACAGCTGCTGTACCATACCCTAACCCTAACCCTAACCTTAACCCTAACCCTGCCGCTGTTCCGAATAAAGCATCAGCTGTGGATCGGATGGTCCCAGCGTCCCACACCAGCACTGCCTCCTCTCTGCTGCTCCCTGTCCTCTCTAAATATAGATTATATATATTATTATAATATGTATAATATAATAATGTATATATTCTCACTATCACTCAGCTTGCTTCATACATACATGTCTGTTTAATTTCATACCATACAAGGTCAATTACTAGATTCTGATTGGCTGGAAGTTATGATGGTACAAATGCATGGGTATGACATATTTCAGCCTGATCACAGTTTCAAATCAATGCTCTTATTATTTAATATATCTTCTTAATAAATAATGAAACAAATATCCAGACTATAAAATGCAACATGGCCCTCCTTATCTGTAACGTGAGGTGATCCCTATGACTGGTAGGGACTTACAGACTGCTAACAGTTATTAGACAGCCATTCAACCCTTCGTTTAAGAAAGGTTTCTTCCTCTGAGGCTAGACAGCCAACCAACCACCAACAGGCTTTCTGCTGACCAAGCTAACACAACAGAGTGCTAGGGACGCCCAGTTTAACTGGAGTCTGCCTCAGTAGCGTGGGGCTCAGGGCTATGGAGGGCTGCCTTAGCGTGGATTAGCATGGGGCTCAGGGCTATGGAAGGATGCCTTAGCGTGGGTTAGCATGGGGCTCAGGGCTATGGAGGGCTGCCTTAGCGTGGGTTAGCATGGGGCTCAGGGCTATGGAAGGCTGCCTTAGCGTGGGTTAGCATGGGGATCAGGGCTATGGAGGGCTGCCTTAGCATGGGTTAGCATGGGGCTCAGGGCTATGGAAGGCTGCCTTAGCGTGGGTTCGCATGGGGGTCAGGGCTATGGAAGGCTGCCTTAGCGTGGGTTAGCATGGGGCTCAGGGCTATGGAAGGCTGCCTTAGCGTGGGTTCGCATGGGGGTCAGGGCTATGGAGGGCTGCCTTAGCGTGGGTTAGCATGGGGGTCAGGGCTATGGAGGGCTGCCTTAGCGTGGGTTAGCATGGGGCTCAGGGCTATGGAAGGCTGCCTTAGCGTGGGTTCGCATGGGGGTCAGGGCTATGGAAGGCTGCCTTAGCGTGGGTTAGCATGGGGGTCAGGGCTATGGAGGGCTGCCTTAGCGTGGGTTAGCATGGGGCCCAGGGCTATGGAAGGCTGCCTTAGCGTGGGTTAGCATGGGGCTCAGGGCTATGGAGGGCTGCCTTAGCGTGGGTTAGCATGGGGCTCAGGGCTATGGAAGGCTGCCTTAGCGTGGGTTAGCATGGGGCTCAGGGCTATGGAGGGCTGCCTTAGCGTGGGTTAGCATGGGGCTCAGGGCTATGGAGGGCTGCCTTAGCGTGGGTTAGCATGGGGCTCAGGGCTATGGAGGGCTGCCTTAGCGTGGGTTAGCATGGGGCTCAGGGCTATGGAAGGCTGCCTTAGCGTGGGTTAGCATGGGGCTCAGGGCTATGGAAGGCTGCCTTAGCGTGGGTTAGCATGGGGCTCAGGGCTATGGAGGGCTGCCTTAGCGTGGGTTAGCATGGGGCTCAGGGCTATGGAAGGCTGCCTTAGCGTGGGTTAGCATGGGGCTCAGGGCTATGGAAGGCTGCCTTAGCGTGGGTTAGCATGGGGCTCAGGGCTATGGAGGGCTGCCTTAGCGTGGGTTAGCATGGGGCTCAGGGCTATGGAAGGCTGCCTTAGCGTGGGTTAGCATGGGGCTCAGGGCTATGGAGGGCTGCCTTAGCGTGGGTTAGCATGGGGCTCAGGGCTATGGAAGGCTGCCTTAGCGTGGGTTAGCATGGGGCTCAGGGCTATGGAGGGCTGCCTTTGCGTGGGTTAGCATGGGGCTCAGGGCTATGGAGGGCTGCCTTAGCGTGGGTTAGCATGGGGCTCAGGGCTATGGAGGGCTGCCTTAGCGTGGGTTAGCATGGGGCTCAGGGCTATGGAAGGCTGCCTTAGCGTGGGTTAGCATGGGGCTCAGGGCTATGGAGGGCTGCCTTAGCGTGGGTTAGCATGGGGCTCAGGGCTATGGAGGGCTGCCTTAGCGTGGGTTAGCATGGGGGTCAGGGCTATGGAGGGCTGCCTTAGCGTGGGTTAGCATGGGGCTCAGGGCTATGGAAGGCTGCCTTAGCGTGGGTTAGCATGGGGGTCAGGGCTATGGAAGGCTGCCTTAGCGTGGGTTAGCATGGGGCTCAGGGCTATGGAAGGCTGCCTTAGCGTGGGTTAGCATGGGGCCCAGGGCTTTTTTGACACCTCAGCAGCCTGATACTTTCGGGTACTTCTGCCAACTGAACGATTATACAGCAGTGTAGAGAGGAGAGGAGAGGAGAGGAGAGGAGAGGAGAGGAGAGGAGAGGAGAGGAGAGGAGAGGAGAGGAGAGGGAGAGGAGAGGAGAGGAGAGGAGAGGAGAGGAGAGGAGAGGAGAGGAGAGGAGAGGAGAGGAGAGGAGAGGAGAGAAGAGAAGAGAAGAGGAGAGGAGAAGGAGAAGGAGAAGGAGAAGAGATTGCTTTGTTTAACATGTTCCATTTATCTGAAGAAAAAAACCAAAAGCCTATTTCCTTTGGTTTTTCCAAGTGACAAAGCCCTGTGACGACGTGGGCGTGGCCTAAATGCGCTCTGTGTCTATAAAGCCCTGTGACGACGTGGGCGTGGCCTAAATGCGCTCTGTGTCTATAAAGCCCTGTGGGTCCTTTTAAAAGGAAGTAGAAGGCAACTTCCCACGAAATGTAAACCAAAAAGAGACATTCTGTTCTCTCCAATCACATAGGGAAGACCATCCAGTTACAAAACCCAGGTTGTTGTGGTAAACTGCGTCAAGTGAATTTAGAATTGATGTGTCTGCATGCACATTCACAGGAGCATTCTGAGACCAACTGGCATGACTGTTGATTTCACAAATGTCCTTCTAGTTCAGGGCAAAGCATGGCCTTATCCTGTAGGTCAAAGTGTGTGTTTGTGTGTGTGTGTAGATTATCAGGTGTGTGTAACAGGGCTGTGTATAGATTATCAGGTGTGTGTAACATAACAGGGCTGTGTATAGATTATCAGGTGTGTGTAACAGGGCTGTGTATAGATTATCAGGTGTGTGTAACAGGGCTGTGTATAGATTATCAGGTGTGTGTAACAGGGCTGTGTATAGATTATCAGGTGTGTGTAACAGGGCTGTGTATAGATTATCAGGTGTGTGTAACAGGGCTGTGTATAGATTATCAGGTGTGTGTAACAGGGCTGTGTATAGATTATCAGGTGTGTGTAACAGGGCTGTGTATAGATTATCAGGTGTGTGTAACAGGGCTGTGTATTGTTTCTCTTCTCTGGCCACACCTCTATAGTCACACGTACGTTTTGTCCACACTACTCTCCCTCCCCCCTCCATCTCTCCATCCATCCCGCCATTCTCTCTGTCTATTCAGGCCTCCCTGGTCCCTCTCCTCCATCTCTCCATCCATCCATTCATTCCCTGCCGTTTTCTCCCCAGTGTGCCCCAGAGGACTAGCATAGGACTGGCGCCCCCTGGAGGTTGATTAACAGTGAGGCATTTCCCCAGAGATTAGCTACAGCTTCTTTAAAGCACAACCATCGCTTTGATCTGCCAAGGAAGACAACAGTGATGTTTGGCATGACACCAAATACAATGCAGGCATATTGACAAACCCATACATACACACACAGAAACATACACACACCACAACACACCACACACACACACACACATACACACACAGAAAGAGAGAAAGGCTGGTATCTGAGATGGGAATGACCCTGATGAGGTTATGAGATTACCTGATGCCAGTCTGATAGAGAGGCCGCATTAGGATGTATAAACACACACACACACACACAAGCACACACGCACACACGCACACACACACACACACACACACACACAGACAAACATCTGCAGAACAGCACACACCTACACACCTTCCACATACAGAACAGCACACACCTACAACACAGAACAGCACACACCTACACACACAAAGAACAGTACACACCTACACACACAGAGAACAGCACACACCTACACACACACAGAACAGCACACACCTACACACACACAGAACAGCACACACCTACACACACAGAACAGCACACACCTACACACACACAGAACAGCACACACCTACACACACACACACACACACAGAACAGCACACACCTACACACACACAGAACAGTACACACCTACACACACACACACCGAACAGTACACACCTACACACACACACACACACACACAGAACAGCACACACCTACACACACACAGAACGGCACCCACCTACACACACACAGAACAGCACACACCTACACACACACAGAGAACAGCACACACCTACACACACACAGAGAACAG
The DNA here is from genome assembly GCA_017639675.1 of Aplochiton taeniatus. Classification (NCBI taxonomy): domain Eukaryota; kingdom Metazoa; phylum Chordata; class Actinopteri; order Galaxiiformes; family Galaxiidae; genus Aplochiton; species Aplochiton taeniatus. The sequence continues at coordinate 255,032 of CM030183.1, forward strand.
CACACACCTGCACACACACAGAACAGCACACACCTACACACACACAGAACAGCACACACCTACACACACAGAACAGCACACACCTACACACACACACAGAACAGCACACACCTACACACACACAGAACAGTACACACCTACACACACACACACAGAACAGCAGGGTCAGGGTGTGTCTGGGTTAGGGTTAGGGTCAGAGTGTGTCTGGGTTAGGGTTAGGGTCAGAGTGTGTCTGGGTTAGGGTTAGGGTCAGAGTGTGTCTGGGTTAGGGTTAGGGTCAGGGTGTGTCTGGGTTAGAGTTAGGGTCAGAGTGTGTCTGGGTTAGGGTTAGGGTCAGAGTGTGTCTGGGTTAGGGTTAGGGTCAGATCTATGTCTTAAAGAATGAGTGTGTGTCTGGTGTCTACATTCTCTTCAATCTCCTGATATAATATTTTTCTTAATGTTCCTAAAATGTAAGTCATTTCTTATGTTGGACTTGAATGTCACATGATCACGTCCCTCCCTTTTTCTCTCTGCAGGCCTTTGCTTTCCTGCCTTCTCCAAAACACTGCTGTGTGTCATAACAGATCCTCTGGCCAGCCCCCCTTTGGTCGGAGTGTGCACTGCAGTGGAACCTGAGAAACCTGCTGGTAGAAAAGCCTTCTGCCAGTGCCTGAACTACCATACTACTGAACTAGCAGTGGTCAACAACATACGTTTGGGTTAACAAACATCCTGGATGTGAATACCTTCGACTTCCACTGAAGTATTTCTGCTTCCTCAATGTGTGATCATATGGAAATGCCTATTTTTTGGGCATTACTATTACCTCCTAAAACCTTTTAAAGGGATAGTTCAACATTTTGGGAAATAAGATATACCTCAAATTACCCCTAGTCAGACGAGATGATTGATATACATTTTATGTCCGTACGTCCAGTATTGAGTTAGTTACGTGGTCGCGTAAAAGTAACCTAGCGTTTTGCATTTACATTTTAGTTTAGACTCGTGCAAAATACAGAAGATATAACATGTAAATAACACAGCTTTGAACTGTACCCTAAGTTGCTCCCGATAGCATAGTCGCGCCTGGCATGGCAGCTTTGTCGGCATTGGGGTCTGAATGTGTGTGTGAATGGGTGAATGAGAGGTCTAAATTGTAAAGTACTTTGGGAACTGTGAAAGTTTATAAAAGCGCTATATAAGTGCAGTTAATTTACCAGTCCATTCGAAAAAAAATGTACGAGTCTTTAGTCACTTTTGGCAGCCACGCTAGTGATTACTCTTTCTCTGGGCTACTTTTACGTCTACTACGTAACTAACCCAGTACTGGACGTACTCGTCTGACTAGGAGTAAGTTGGGGCATATCTTATTTACCCAAATCTTGAGCTATCACTTTAAGGTGCAGTACATGTCTCACTCTGTCTTATGGATTGGCTTGGTAAACATACCATGTTTTCTAGGAATAGTCGTTCTAGCCTCATACATCACAAACAATGCTACAACGGAAGGTACAGGTAAACTAGCCCCCAAACAGAGCTTGCCATTAACAATTAGCAAAATGTATGAGCTATCCATAAGCAGTTAGCAGAATGTATGAGCTAGCCACTAGCAGTTAGTAGAACGTATGAGCTAGCCATTAGCAGTTAGCAGAATGTATGAGCTATCCACTGGCAGTTAGCAGAATGTATGAGCTACCCACTGGCAGTTAGTAGAATGTATGAGCTAGCCATTAGCAGTTAGCAGAATGTATGAGCTAACCATTAGCAGTTAGCAGAATGTATGAGCTAGCCACTAGCAGTTAGTAGAACGTATGAGCTAGCCATTAGCAGTTAGCAGAATGTATGAGCTATCCACTGGCAGTTAGCAGAATGTATGAGCTACCCACTGGCAGTTAGTAGAATGTATGAGCTAGCCATTAGCAGTTAGCAGAATGTATGAGCTAACCATTAGCAGTTAGCAGAATGTATGAGCTAGCCATTAGCAGAGAGCAGAATGTATGAGCTAGCCATTAGCAGTTAGCAGAATGTATGAGCTAGCCATTAGCAGTTAGCACAATGTATGAGGTATCCACTGGCAGTTAGCAGAATGTATGAGCTAGCCATTAGCAGTTAGCAGAATGTATGAGCTAGCCATTGGCAGTTTGCAGAATGTATGAGCTAGCCATTAGCAGTTAGCTAAGTGGATAAGCAGCAGAGAATTAAGGGACTTTGTTTAATTTACTTACTTTGGGCTTTGGCTCAGCACACAGATGAACCCGTGGCTCCTGCATCGCTCTCTTTCTCTCTCTCTCTCTCTGTGTGAACACGCCATCAGGATCACCAAGCCTATCTGTGGAGCAAAGTTTATTTTACATGTCAAAGTGGAGCAGGCCTCCGGGTTTGTACATAGTGGAACTGCTACAGCTCCTCTAGATAAGTGTTGAGATGTGTGTGTAGATCATGACTGTGTATGTGTGCGGTACATGTGTGCGTGTGTGTGTGTGTGTGTGTGTGCGGTACATGTGTGCGTGTGTGTACATATCTTTTTTAGTTTTTAGGGAGCACAGTTTCACAACTCCATTTATTATATGCCGCTTAAGATAAGAGTGTGACCCAGGGTGCAATGGGTTAACAGCTCTACCAGGTATGGGGACGGTTCCATGTGACGCTTTGTATGTTAATAACAGAATTTAAAAATGTATGTGATGAGACAGGGGAAGCCGGTGTAGTCCTAGTGTGATGTATTCTCTACTCTAAGATGAGACAGGTGAGGCCAGTGTAGATGGTGTAGTCCTGGTGTGATGTATTCTCTACTCTAAGATGAGACAGGTGAGGCCAGTGTAGATGGTGTAGTCCTGGTGTGATGTATTCTCTACTCTAAAATGAGACAGGTGAGGCCAGTGTAGATGGTGTAGTCCTAGTGTGATGTATTCTCTACTCTAAGATGAGACAGGTGAGGCCAGTGTAGATGGTGTAGAACAGGTGTGTGATGTGTTCTCTCTGCTTTGCTTAAGTTAATGAGAGTGCCGCAGAGTTCTGAACTAACTGCAGCTTTGACATTACGGACCAAGGGAAGCCACTAAGCAATGAATGACAGTAGTCCACACGTGATCATATGAAAGTGCAACCAGGGTTGACGGGGACTTCTTATAAAGCATGGGTTTCAGGTCAGCAATAGTCTTGAGGTGGAAATAGGCTGTCCTACAAAATGTCCTAATATGATGATACAATTCATAAAGCACTGATGATCAAATATCAGTTCTGAGTTCATGTTTACACCCATTGTTCTCATGCTAGATGTTAACAGTTGGTTGGAATCATCGAGTACAATGGATTTCAAGTCAGGCTGTGAGAGACGTTTTCTGGTTCGAAACAGAATTCCTTGTCCAAAATTGTATTTCTTCTAAGCAGGTAAGGAGCTGAGACACAGCACCAGCGGTATGGCCTTTACAAGAAAGAGTTCAAGTGAGAGTTGTCTGTTAGACAACTTAAAAAGCCTGTCTGTCTGTCTGTCTGTTAGACAACTCAAACAGCCTGTCTATCTCTCTGCCTGTCTTTCTGTCTGTCTACCTGCCTGCCTGTCTGTCTGTCTGTCTGTCTGTCTCTGGGGCAAGTATGACAAATGATGACAGTAACATTCTATCTTTTTATTGTTTGTCTAACGTGACCATAAGCATGTTTCACCATAATAATGTTTATCTAACATGACCATAAGTATGTTTCACTCTAATAATTTAACCCCCCTGTGTATTGATTGTTATTGATTGTATATTATCGATTGTATTTACCAAAACCATTTTTCACCTCTGAACAGGGCCGAAACTTCCAACACGATTAAAGAAGTGTGTTCTTGATATTCATCTCAGAACGGGCCCCTATGCTGAAGCTAACCCTAACCTTAGTAACCATCTCAGAACGGGACCCTATGCTGAAGCTAACCCTAACCCTGACCTTAGTAACCATCTCAGAACGGGCCCCTATGCTGAAGCTAACCCTAACCCTGACCTTAGTAACCATCTCAGAACGGGCACCTATGCTGAAGCTAACCCTGACCTTAGTAACCATCTCAGAACGGGCCCCTATGCTGAAGCTAACCCTAACCCTGACCTCAGTAACCATCTTAGAACAGGCCCCTATGCTGAAGCTAACCCTAACCCTGACCTTAGTAACCATCTCAGAACGGGCCCCTATGCTGAAGCCAACCCTAACCCTGACCTTAGTAACCATCTCAGAACGGGCCCCTATGCTGAAGCCAACCCTAACCTTAGTAACCATCTCAGAACGGGCGCCTATGCTGAAGCTAACCCTAACCCTGACCTTAGTAACCATCTCAGAACGGGCCCCTATGCTGAAGCCAACCCTAACCTTAGTAACCATCTCAGAACGGGCGCCTATGCTGAAGCTAACCCTGACCTCAGTAACCATCTCAGAACGGGCCCCTATGCTGAAGCTAACCCTAACCCTGACCTTAGTAACCATCTCAGAACGTGCCCCTGTGCTGAAGCTAACCCTGACCTCAGCAACCATCTCAGAACAGGCCCCTATGCTGATGCCAACCCTAATCCTGACCTTAGTAACCACCTCAGAACAGGCCCCTATGCTGAAGCTAACCCTAACCCTGACCTTAGTAACCATCTCAGAACGGGCCCCTATGCTGAAGCGAACCCTAACCTTAGTAACCATCTCAGAACGGGCCCCTATGCTGAAGCGAACCCTAACCTTAGTAACCATCTCAGAACGGGCCCCTATGCTGAAGCTAACCCTAACCCTAGTAACCATCTCAGAACAGGCCCTTATGCTGAAGCTAACCCTAACCTTAGTAACCATCTCAGAACAGGCCCCCATGCTGAAGTTGTCTTCCTATTCGCCTCCAAGGGTGAGGTAATTTCATAACACTTTATATCTTTCAATACCACTCTAGATGGATTCAATGGAATAGAATACTTTATATTTTGTTAATTCATTTTAAAATGTCCATTCATCACAAGGTCATGTAATATTTTATGATAATATTCTTGTCGCTTTGTGTCTACATTGGCCCAATCCCCTTTGACCCGCTTAATATCAGCCGATGTAACCGAGCCCATAGAATTTCTGAATGCTGCACGGTATTATCCCAACCCTCTTCCGTATAGAATCTATAGGTCTACTTCCTCGTGCTATTATAGTACACACAGGCTGCCTCATCGCCACGTGTTGTTCAGCCTGAGACATCCTAGCTTTACGTTGCTTTAAAACCAAGCTCTCCAGTAAAGCTACAATGTGGAAACTCTAATCGTATTGTTTCACACCACAAACCCATTATGACCAATGGCGTGAGTCCTGGGGCTGCTCTGGTTTCAGAAGGATTCCAGCCCACATTCGCAGCGACACATGGAACCAAAAAATCAACTATAAAATAAAAACATTCTTTCATCGATGTCAATAATCAATAGACTACTTCTCCCACAAGGCGCAGCCCAAAATACGAACACCCGTTCTGCTAATCGCAACGCTACTATATCTTTATTTCCATCACTCTATCCCCTCTCGCCCGTCTTACTTCGCACCCCTATTTTCCACATGTAAACCCCCCACCCTCTCTCTCTACCTGGATACTATTGACTGAGGGCTTTGTCATGCCTTGAGCAAAGCTACAGAGTGATTTCCTTTGGAATGCCTTATAGGAAATTGGGGGGGGGGGGGGGGAGAATATCAGGACATCGTTGACATTCTGGCATTGGTTGAGGTCGTTTTCCCGGTAACGGATTGGAGCCGCATGCGACAGATAAGCGATGGACCGCGGCGTGTCACTCTCTCTACTCTGCAGCGATCAGCAGCAGAGAGCAGTAGCGCTAATCAAACGTGGCCAGCTCAATTTCGCTGAGCCTCACAACAAAGCCACAGTAAAGCAGTGATCTACCATTATCTAAACCCCGCCTTCCGCTTGAAAATGTGTTTACCGTATTGAACCAAGAAAAGTGGCATTATCTTTGGGGGGAGTGTCACCGCTTTGACTGCACCATTCCATGTGGGCCTGCATGTGCTTTCGTGTATTCTGATTATTACTCATTGGACATATTCTCTTTATATAACCGTACACATTATGCTGGATTGTGGATGCAATTCCAAAGGCCTATTTGATGAGACAGCTGATGAGTGGGTTGGGTAGGAATTCAGCCAAAAGCAAGGCGTTACACAGCTATGCTAGAGGGAATGTTTTGTGACTATTTTAGTTTTGTTGCCATCAGTTGCTTTGGAAATAAGCATCAGCAAAATGACAACAATGTAAGGCTTTGACTGTCTGGTGCACTGGCTGACTGGTGTGTTTAGTTACCTTCATCAGAAAGAGTTTGATACTATAGAACCGGGAGAACTAGAACAGACACAAAAGTTGAGTGACATTGTGTGAACTTAAAAAGCAACATGCTTAAACTCCACCAAGTGTTATTGTTAGCCTATAAAACATTATGTTTGTTCAACAACCAATCCTGGAATACAACAGGAAGGGTCACAGTCTGGATGTACTATATCTGCGTCCTGCTATGCTCCGTGCTGATCTGTCATAATAAAGGCCTTGCTTAAGGAGATTTCCTGTCTATGCTGTGGACTGCTTAGACCAAGTTTATTCTCCTAAAACCAAGGCATCTCTCTGAGGAAACTATAGCTTCCACTGCTACTGATCTAGAGGAAGAATTGCATTATGGTAATAGACCCCGTGTAAGGAAAGACTGGAAGGTCCCTAAGGGACTTTATGGGGAATTAGCTAATAAGTGTTTTCAAGGTAATCCTTTGTTATGCAGCCTGTATCGATCTCTGAATACCATGACTGCAGCCTGTATCAATCTGAATACCATGACTGCAGCCTGTATCAATCTGAATACCATGACTGCAGCCTGTATCAATCTGAATACCATGACTGCAGCCTGTATCAATCTCTGAATACCATGACTGCAGCCTGTATCAATCTGAATACCATGACTGCAGCCTGTATCAATCTGAATACCATGACTGCAGCCTGTATCAATCTGAATACCATGACTGCAGCCTGTATCAATCTGAATACCATGACTGCAGCCTGTATCAATCTGAATACCATGACTGCAGCCTGTATCAATCTCTGAATACCATGACTGCAGCCTGTATCAATCTGAATACCATGACTGCAGCCTGTATCAATCTGAATACCATGACTGCAGCCTGTATCAATCTCTGAATACCATGACTGCAGCCTGTATCAATCTGAATACCATGACTGCAGCCTGTATTAATCTGAATACCATGACTGCAGCCTGTATCAATCTGAATACCATGACTGCAGCCTGTATCAATCTGAATACCATGACTGCAGCCTGTATCAATCTGAATACCATGACTGCAGCCTGTATCAATCTGAATACCATGACTGCAGCCTGTATCAATCTGAATACCATGACTGCAGCCTGTATCAATCTGAATACCATGACTGCAGCCTGTATCAATCTGAATACCATGACTGCAGCCTGTATCAATCTCTGAATACCATGACTGCAGCCTGTATCAATCTGAATACCATGACTGCAGCCTGTATCAATCTGAATACCATGACTGCAGCCTGTATTAATCTGAATACCATGACTGCAGCCTGTATCAATCTGAATACCATGACTGCAGCCTGTATCAATCTGAATACCATGACTGCAGCCTGTATCAATCTGAATACCATGACTGCAGCCTGTATCAATCTGAATACCATGACTGCAGCCTGTATCAATCTCTGAATACCATGACTGCAGCCTGTATCAATCTGAATATCATGACTGCAGCCTGTATCAATCTGAATACCATGACTGCAGCCTGTATCAATCTGAATACCATGACTGCAGCCTGTATCAATCTGAATACCATGACTGCAGCCTGTATCAATCTGAATACCATGACTGCAGCCTGTATCAATCTCTGAATACCATGACTGCAGCCGGCTGCTGCCCCTTCAGGAGGCACCAGTAGGAAGTCTTTCACTAAATATTTAGGGATCATATCAGGTTTCCTCTAAAAAGTTTAAACAATTGACACGTTTACTCCAATGTATTTAGAGTCTCCCCCTCCCTCTGGGGGGAAACAAACTCGAAAGGCCATAGCTGCCAATTCATTTTTGACCCTTTAAACATGCTATATTTAACGATTAATGCCTTTACTGACAGTAATACAATATGGAAACACACGTTTAACTATTACTTACTTACTAGTGGCTGGGTGCAGAGCCCAGGTCATGATCGGAATATTACATATAAAATATTAAATTAACTTGGGCCGTGTAGGTTTGATACCTACACCCTAATGCTATTGATATGTAGGGGGTTTATTCATGCATGCGATTTGATAGAATGTTTTAAGATGATAATCCAGTGCTGATTTATTAGGTAGGCTACAAGCTGGTCACATGTGCACTCCTGTTCAAGCTGGGAGCCTCTCTACATCCTTCACTTCTAGAGTTGGCCAAATTCTCATTGAAAGCAATGGTAAGACTGATTTGTTTTCCTCCAAAAGGGGGCGCGGCCTACACGAAGCAACGTTGGTGACGTATAGCCGATAATGCGGGCTCTGTCCTATCATACGTATATCAAGATTCCTACAATTTCAGCCATGGAAAGTTTATCCACAATTTTTTTTATAATACATACTTTAGATTAATATATATGATTTTATATGACATGATTGTACATTGGAATTGATGGCAATTTTTTATTATTGTAGTATAATATGAATAATAATTGTAATTACTAATAACATATTTGAGCAACAAATAGTATAGTATTCGTTGTTAATGAATTATGATATTAACATAGACTGCAGAACTATATATCAATATTATAATAAAGTATTCTAACTTAATGTAAGGGTTCGTCTTTTTGACATCCATATAGTTCTGTGGTATGGGGACGTAGCCAATGCCATGGCCACAGACCGCAGTGTAATTTCTCAAAGCAAAATGGCGTGAATGGGCACAGCGACTGCAAAATGTGCAAATTACCATGAGATGGGGGAAATAATATTGCGCATACACAGTGTTCAGTTAGGTAGCATGCAAGGGGTGTACACATGATGCATTCAGAGAAGAGGTAGTTCGTTCTTTGCTTCAATCACTTGGGCGCTTTTGACTTCTGTCTGTTCTGTAATTACTTTGGGGGGTGTGGGAAAGAATGAAAGAAATCTTAAATAATAGTGGAAGAAATCATGAACGGCGCCGTGTACATTTCGTTTTTCCAAGGCCAGTTGGAGTCTGTTTTGGAGCAAGTCGTACAACTCGCGGTTCAGGAAATAAGCAAGACAGTTGGAGCGAGCTTGAATTCTATGCTTTTGGAAACGGCTGTCAAAGATCAAGATAATCAACGTCTAAGGCAAAAGTTACAGTCACGGGAGGTCGAATGTAAAACGAGCGAAAATGGATGCGTGTTAAACAGTGGCAAGGCGGACAACGCGGACATTGCAAGAACAAAGCCTGAGCAACACACACACCCCCCCAGCCACTGCACAGAGCGCGGCGTGCACGCAGACACACGCAGACTGGAGCAGAAAGGACGTGTCGTGGGTAAGGTTACGAGCACACTTCAGCAGCACACCCCTACAAACACCACATAACATTACGTAATCATTGTAGGCCCAAATCACTTGTACATGTTCGTTACTGTGTGGGTGGGTGTGTGTATGTTATAGCGCAGAGTGCCGCCAATAGCAACTAATACTGAAGCAGCAGCCTTTAAGTTGTAAAGCAGTATAAGTATAGTCGAAGCCACGGGGTGTAGCGTATTCAAATCCTAAGCATCTGTTGTTGAAGGCTTGAGTAGCAGGTAGGAGACGAAGTATTGGGTAAATTATTCTACATAGCCAACTATCTCCACCTCAGAACGCAGTCGTTCAGAGCTGTTGGTAAACAAAAAGCAGTGGTAAACAGGCTTAATTTCTTAGCTGCTGTACCAGACAGAAACCTTGTTCGTCCAGACTCGGCTGTTGACAGAAAACGATTAAGCACTCCAAATGGGGTTTTAATATGCCTTTATTTTTTGTCAGAACTTGGACCAAACTATAAGCACTTAGCTTATATGCTGTAGGACTACCTCTGTTGAGCTTGAGAAGCACAGCTGCTTTTGGACTGTCTGACTAGAAAACAAGACAATGGACAGGGAAATGGTTGGTTTTGTGCTGAATATTTGGAGCTATTTTTAAACCAGGTGTACCAGAATGGGCTTACCAATAGGCAGAATTGGTGGGAAGTAATTTCCCCAAACTCTTAGTTTTGTTCCTCGGCACTACAGACATAGCTGTCTATGGTTGATGAATCAGCTACTCTTAGAGGCGTTATGGAGAGTCTAGTGGAGGGCCTTGTTATTGAAATGAAGAGACAGTGGCTAGTTTGGAACTGGGGAGGTCCGTTGAGTCACGTTGAGGTCCACCGTTAACATATGAACCCCAGACTGAACACATGAACCCCAGACTGAACATCAGACTGAACACATGAACCTCAGAATGAACACATGAACATCAGACTGAACATATGAACACATGAACATCAGACTAAACATATGAACATCAGACTGAACATATGAACATCAGACTGAACACATGAACATCAGACTGAACATATGAACACATGAACATCAGACTGAACATATGAACACATGAACATCAGACATGCGGGGTGTTGCATGTCATATTAAGGTCATGTGGCTCAGGGTGGTCCCCTGAATGGTGGTGGGGTATGGGGTGGGGGGTGGGACGACTTCACTAACCTCATGATTCTGTTCAGTTAAACACATTAAACCAATCCTTAGTCGGTCTTATTTTCACATGTTCAGTCTGTCTGGATTTTAACACATACCAGGAGAAAGGACCACGTTAAACCAATCCTTACGGTTCTTCATTGGTTACCTGTGAGTTTTAGAACACTCTATGTTCACTCATATGTTCAGTCTGATGTTCATGTGTTCAGTCTGATGTTCATATGTTCAGTCTGATGTTCATGTGTTCATATGTTCAGTCTGATGTTCATGTGTTCATATGTTCAGTCTGATGTTCGTGTTCAGTCTGATGTTCATGTGTTCATATGTTCAGTCTGATGTTCATATGTTCAGTCTGATGTTCATGTGTTCATATGTTCAGTCTGATGTTCATGTGTTCAGTCTGATGTTCATATGTTCAGTCTGGGGTTCATGTGTTCATATGTTCAGTCTGATGTTCATGTGTTCATATGTTCAGTCTGATGTTCATGTGTTCAGTCTGTTCATGTGTTCATATGTTCAGTCTGATGTTCATATGTTCAGTCTGATGTTCATGTGTTCAGTCTTATGTTCAGTCTGATGTTCATGTGTTCATATGTTCAGTCTGATGTTCATGTGTTCAGTCTGATGTTCATGTGTTCATATGTTCACTCTGATGTTCATGTGTTCAGTCCGGGGTTCATGTGTTCATATGTTCAGTCTGATGTTCATATGTTCAGTCTGATGTTCATGTGTTCATATGTTCAGTCTGATGTTCATGTGTTCATGTGTTCAGTCTGATGTTCATGTGTTCAGTCTGATGTTCATGTGTTCAGTTTGATGTTCGTGTTCAGTCTGATGTTCATGTGTTCAGTCTGATGTTCAGTCTGATGTTCATGTGTTCATATGTTCACTCTGATGTTCATGTGTTCAGTCCGGGGTTCATGTGTTCATATGTTCAGTCTGATGTTCATATGTTCAGTCTGATGTTCATGTGTTCATGTGTTCAGTCTGAGGTTCATACGTTCAGTCTGATGTTCATGTGTTCAGTCTGATGTTCATGTGTTCATATGTTCAGTCTGATGTTCATATTTTCAGTCTTATGTTCAATCTGAGGTTCATATGTTCAGTCTGATGTTCATATGTTCAGTCTGATGTTGATATGTTTAGTCTGATGTTCATGTGTTCATATGTTCAGTCTGATGTTTATATGTTCAGTATGATGTTCATATGTTCAGTCTGATGTTCATGTGTTCAGTCTGAGGTTCATGTTCAGTCTGATGTCCATATGTTTTTATATTGTAAATTTGTGTTGTATTATCTCCTCGTATTGTTTCAAAAAGTGATATACAAATAACGTTTATTATTACTGGCACAAAAGCTCTAAGAGAAAACAAACCCGTTTGTAAAACATTTTGTGAAACATCATATAAAACAGTTTTCATATCAAAATATAAATTGCACCAATATAAAAAGATGATTTTCAACATAATTGCATTTGACATAGTGCCTTTCTAATCACCCAATGTGCTGTTGGAGGGAGACTCTCAGTTTGGTCACCAATGTGTAGGACCCACTTTGGGGATGCCACGGCAGCCATTTTGGGCCAGACGCCTCACCACACATCAGTTATGACCTACTGAATAGGCACAAGGGGCAGGAATTGGGATTACACACCACATCATGGGGTCAAATTATACAGGTTAAAGGTGTTTAAATGTACAGGTTAAATGTGTTTAAATGTACAGGTTAAAAGTGTTTAAATGTTAAGGTTAAAGGTGATTCAATGTACAGGTTAAAGGTGTTTAAATGTGTTTAAATGTACAGGTTAAAGCTGATTAAATGTACAGGTTAAAGCTGATTAAATGGAAAGGGTTAACCCTAACCCTCAGCGAGAGAGAGGGTGGAGCTTTACCTTGAACCCTAACCCTCAGAGAGAGAGGGGTGGACCTTTACTTTTTCTCCTCTGCTCTGGCATAGGCTGTCTTGGGCTGGAGTCTACCTTCAATGAAGGAAGGTCTGCCTAGTAAAGATGAGGCCTGCTTTGGGAGCAGAGGGCTCTGGTCTGGTGTAATCTTAGGCAGTGGTGCCTCTACAGCCCTCATAGTGGTGCAGCTGAGCTCTCCCTGACAGACTGTAGAAGTCAGGTGGGCAGGAGTGCCATGTCAAACTAAGCTGGAGAGAGGATGAGCAGATTAAGACTGAGGGGTTCAGTGCCCTGTGTGTGTGTGTGTGTGTGTGTGTGTGTGCGTGTGCGTGTGCGTGTGCGGGCGTGTGTTAGGTTTAATGGGTGTATTTCGGTCTTCCCTCCAGGCCAGCTGAAGACAGTGATGGAACAGGTTCTGGACTTTGCTGTGTGTGAGCTCTCCAAGATCGTGGAGGCCAGCTTTGATGACCTCCTCCTGGAGATCACTGCCAAGGAGCGCGAACAACACTCTCTGGAGGAGAAACTGAGGAGCGGAGAACGAGGAGAGAGAGGAAGAGGAGGAGGTAAGGTGGTGAGGAAGGGAGAGAGGAAGAGGAGAGGATGTTGAAGAGGGAGAGGAGGAGGAGGAGGAGAGGGAGTGGAGGATAGAGGGGGTGGTAAGCAGGTGGGTAATAGAGAGAGGAGAGGAGGAGGAGGATAGAGGGGGTGGTAAGCAGGTGGGTAATAGAGAGAGGAGAGGAGGAGGAGGAGGATAGAGGGGGTGGTAAGCAGGTGGGTAATAGAGAGAGGAGAGGAGGAGGAGGAGGATAGAGGGGGTGGTAAGCAGGTGGGTAATAGAGAGAGGAGAGGAGGAGGAGGAGGATAGAGGGGGTGGTAAGCAGGTGGGTAATAGAGAGAGGAGAGGAGGAGGAGGAGGATAGAGGGGGTGGTAAGCAGGTGGGTAATAGAGAGAGGAGAGGAGGAGAAGGATGAGGGGAAAGAACAACGGAGGCTGGGGTTTGATTCCCTGTCTGTTGAGAAGCTGGTTGTGATTGTGTTGCTAACGTGTTTCTAAGGGGGGAGAGGTGGAGGAAGGAGGCGGGGCTCTGAGAATGACTCGACGTCTCCCAGTGGCTCAGAGGAGCTGCTTGATCTCCCAGCCAATAAGATCTCCAGCAGCCAGGACTCAGCAAAGAGCACCAATGGTAAGTTTCGCTGCGTTTGGGTGCTGTTAGTCTGGCTGACAGTATGTAGGAAGTTGGAATAGGCTTTCCATTGATTTGATTAAAAACAAGTCAGATTCCCTACTTCCGCTATCTGCGGGTTAGCCCACCGACAGGATGTTGCTAGGGCACCGTCGCTGTATCCTGGGTTTAGCTCCGCCCCAGAGGAATGTGATTGGTTCCCTCATTGAAACCCATGTATTCCAGAATGTTAACGGAAGGTGCCAGACCTTTCTCCAGCGGAGGTCTGGCATCGCGAGACTAGGGTGCTATGGGAATATGGGATTGACTTTGATTGACCATCACCCACTCCACCCTCACCCACCACCTACAAAGTCCTAACTAACCTGGCACCTCCCTACCTCTCCGACCTCCTCCTCCACCACACCCATACCCAATGCCTCAGGTCTACTGATGCCACCACACTACAAAGCACCAGGACCAACCTCTGGAAGTGGGCAGGGCCTTCTCTGTTGCTGCACCCTCCCTCCAGAATGCCCTCCCCAACCATATCCGCAAGACTAATACTCAGCCATCTTTCAAACAGGCCCTCAAAACCCACCTTTTCAAGCTTGCGTTCACCTGTTAACCTCCAGTCCTTCTCTCCCCTTCGCTCTATTTCACGATCCCTCTAGTTTTTAACTACCTGTTTGTCTTTTTTTTATACATGTACCTTTTCAATTATTTGAATCTGTGTCTTGACTGTGAAGCGTCTGAGTATTTAGCAAAGCAATATACAAGTTTAATATACAAGTTTAATATACATGTTTAATGTATCATTATTATATTCCAACCTTGTACCTCGCTGATAGTATTTTTACAAAGCAGAATACTGTTCAAAACACTGTCCTACTTAGGCATGTTGCCTGTTGCCCAAGTTACCCATTAACAGCAGCTGTAGAGATAGCTGCTTTCTGCTGGACTCTCTGATAAAACCATTCACTTTACCATTATTATGATAAAACCATTCACTTTACCATTATTATGGTAAAACCATTCACTTTACCATTATTATGATAAAACCATTCACTTTATCATTATTATAAGAAAACCATTCACTTTACCATTATTATGAGAAAACCATTCACTTTACCATTATTATGATAAACCCATTCACTTTACCATTATTATGGTAAAACCATTCACTTTACCATTATTATGATAAAACCATTCACTTTATCATTATTGTAAGAAAACCATTCACTTTACCATTATTATGATAAAACCATTCACTTTATCATTATTATAAGAAAACCATTCACTTTACCATTATTATGAGAAAACCATTCACTTTACCATTATTATTATAAACACATTTACTTTACCATTATTATGATTAACATAATTACATTACTGTTAATATAAACACATTCACATTCAAGTTGTTTACAAGTTGTGAAGACAATGTGACTGAGAATCAACTCATCCGTTTTGATTAGCAAGCCATGTGCAGGTAGTAGTACTTACAAAGTAGTACTTACAAAACATGAGCAATTTGCTTAAAGGTGCTGTAAGTGATGTTAAAATGTGTTCTGAGTTTGTCACACCACAGAAAAATGTGTTATTAACCACCCAGCCAAGTTTGAACGATTAAAATAAAATCGCAGCTTAAGGCGCAGAAACCACTACCAATCAAAACATGGCTTCTCACAAGTGTCAGAAACCATTATGACCAGAGAAATGCATGTTCCGTCTAGCAGCTTTATTGTTGCTGCACACCGTACATGTTTGAGCCATTTAGGAAATGTATGTTCCGTCTAGCAGCTTTATTGTTGCTGCACACCGTACATGTTTGAGCCATTTAGGAAATGTAAATAATGAGGCTGAGCTGTTCTGTAATTGATGGCATCCAGAGAATGGGCATTGGTGGAGTGAAGGCATAGCTAGCTAGCAAACTATAGGCTGTAATACGCATAGTATTGTAGTACTTATGAAGTAAGCAAGCGGGACACTAACGCGCTCTAGTCTTTACGTAGTGTTAGGGGAGGGATCAAGTAGGGGCCACAGTGCATCATCAGGCCCCCATTTAGGGCCGCCCAAAAAACCTGGTGACACAAATGGTGTAAAACTGTTAAACGGTCTAACTCCACAATTCTGCACTAAGTAGTTCAGTCTTTTCGCATGTTTTCAGCTATTATTCTCTAACAAGTATAATGAGTTTGAAAAGAAATCTCGGAACTTGCTTTACAGCACCTTTAAATAAAGATGAAATTTAAATCTGGTGTGAACAAGAAAGTAATTGTTTAGAGATTTTAACTTATAATTTTTTGGGGGGAAGAAATTTCATTTCAGAATTGAGCCACATCACTATATTATTATGTTATAATAATGGATAAAAGCCCCAGAATACATGTTCACACAAATCTGTTCAAGCAACTGGGCAAGTTCAGATGTTCAGTCCCTTTTCTAGCCCTATTATTGGTTATTTGCATGATCTTTCTGGTATAAATAAGCTTTAGCTTGTGTCTAGGAAAACATTCAGAAGAAGAGACCCCCCCGCCCTTTCACAGCGATGTGGGGGCTCTGAGGTTGTAATCCGTGTGTAAGCGGGGCTAACGCTGAACAAACACCAGCCTCCGTCTCCTGGTGTTATCTTTGGGCCCATCAGACGAGACGGACAGATGTTGTTGTTTCACTCACAACGGAGATAAACATCAACCTCACGTCCTAGAGAGGAGTGCAGACTGTTAGAAGGCCCTATAGAGAAGGATGTAAAACGAAAGAGATAGAGAGAGATGAAGAGAGAAGGATGTAGAAATAAAGAAAGAGAGATGAAGAGAGAAGTATGTAGAAATAAAGAGAAAGAGAGAAGGATGTAGAAAGAAAGAGAAAGAGAGAGATGGAGAGAGAAGGATGTAGAAATAAATAAAGAGAAAGAGAGAAGGATGTAGAAAGAAAGAGAAAGAGAGAGATGGAGAGAAGAATGTAGAAATAAAGAGAGAAAGAGATGAACAGAGAAGGATGTAGAAGTAAATAAAGAGAAAGAGAGAGATGAAGAGAGAAGGATGTAGAAATAAATAAAGAGAGAGAGATGGAGAGAGAAGGATCTAGAAATAAAGAGAAAGAGAGAGATGAAGATAGAAGGATGTAGAAATAAAGAGAAAGAGATGAAGAGAGAAGGATGTAGAAATAAAGAGAAAGAGAGTGATGAAGAGAGAAGGATGTAGAAATAGAGAGAGAAAGAGATGAAGAGAGAAGGATGTAGAAAGAAATAAAGAGAAAGAGAGAGGTGAAGAGAGAAGGATGTAGAAATAAATAAAGAGAAAGAGAGAGATGAAGAGAGAAGGATGTAGAAATAGAGAAAGAGAGATGAAGAGAGAAATAAAGAGAAAGAGATGAAGAGAGAAGGATGTAGAAATAAAGAGAAAGAGAGAGATGAGAGAAAGGCCGGTAGAAATAAAGAGAAAGAGAGAGATGAAGAGAGAAGGCTGTAGAAATAGAGAAAGAGAGAGATGAAGAGAGAAGGATGTAGAAATAAAGAGAAAGATGAAGAGAGAAGGATGTAGAAATAAAGAGAAAGAGAGAGATGAAGAGAGAAGGATGTAGAAATAAATAAAGAGAAAGATGGAGAGAAGGCTGTAGAAATAAATAGAGAAAGAGAGAGATGGAGAGAGAGAAGGATGTAGAAATAAATAAAGAGAAAGATGAAGAGAGAAGGCTGTAGAAATAAATAAAGAGAAAGAGAGAGATGGAGAGAAGGATGTAGAAATAAAGAGAAAGAGAGAGATTAAGAGAGAAGGATGTAGAAATAAATAAAGAGAAAGAGAGAGATGAAGAGAGAAGGATGTAGAAATAAAGAAAGAGATGAAGAGAGAAGGGTGTAGAAATAAAGAGAGAGAGAGAGATGGAGTGAAGGATGTAGAAATAAAGAGAAAGAGATGGAGAGAAGGATGTAGAAATACATAAAGAGAAAGAGAGAGATGAAGAGAGAAGGATGTAGAAATAAAGAGAGAGAGATTAAGAGAGAAGGATGTAGAAATAAATAAAGAGAAAGAGAGATGAAGAGAGAAGGATGTAGAAATAAATAAAGAGAAAGAGAGATGAAGAGAGAAGGATGTAGAAATAAATAAAGAGAACGAGAGATGAAGAGAGAAGGATGCAGAAATAAATAAAGAGAAAGAGAGTGATGAAGAGAGAAGGATGTAGAAATAAATAAAGAGGAAGAGAGAAGGATGTAGAAATAAATATGCAGGCATGATTTAGAGAAGGACAGTGGTGGGATGCACACCCAGCAGTAAGGTTTGAATCTGAATGTAATTTTATCTAACCTGAATGTAACTATATAATCTAATCTGAACGTAACTATATAATCTAATCTGAATGTTACATATAATCTAATCTGAATGTTACATATAATCTAATCTGAATGTTACATATAATCTAATCTGAATGTAACTATATAATCTAACCTGAATGTAACTATATTATCTAACCTGAACGTAACTATATAATCTAATCTGAAAGTTACATATAATCTAATCTGAATGTTACATATAATCTAATCTGAATGTTACATATAATCTAATCTGAATGTTACATATAATTTAATCTGAATGTAACTATATAATCTAATCTGAACGTAACTATATAATCTAATCTGAATGTTACATATAATCTAATCTGAATGGTACATATAATTTCATCTGAACGTAACTATATAATCTAATCTGAATGTAACTATATAATCTAATCTGAACGTAACTATATAATCTAATCTGAATGTTACATATAATCTAATCTAAATGTTACATATAATCTAATCTGAATGTAACTATATAATCTAACCTGAATGTAACTATATAATCTAACCTGAATGTAACTATATAATCTAACCTGAACGTAACTATATAATCTAACCTGAACGTAACTATATAATCTAACCTGAACGTAACTATATAATCTAACCTGAACGTAACTATATAATATAATCTGAATGTAGCTCTATGTCTTGGTTGTAGAGATGTTTGACTGTATGTAAATCTATATAATGTAATTTTATATAATCTGTGTGTTAGAATCTCGACAGTGAGGTTTTACTGCATGTAATCTATTTAATCTGTGTGTGTGTGTGTGTGTGTGTGTGTGTGTGTGTGTGTGTGTGTGTGTGTGTTGCAGACTCTGCAGAGGTGCTGGCCGTCTCTCAGGACTGGGTGCCCATCCTGGACAAAGTGTTCGGTCAGAAGTGGTGCAGTGACCTCTGGCAGGTCAAAGGTCAACCCAGCTCAGGTACTTCACCCTGTGTCCCACTGTCAGATCCCCAGGACTGGAAGGACACTCCACACAAACAGAAGACACCTCTGAATATTGGGCTGATTAATACTGGACTATAATAAGATCGACTAATACTTTAGTCAAAGGAGTGAGGCTAAATGTAAAATGGCTGCCTGTGTGTGTGTTTGATGCAGGAGGAAAGGCAGAGGGGCTTCCAGACTTGGAGCTGTCGCCACGCTCCCCTCCTCAGGACCCCCGCTGGACGCCCCTAGAGGACATGGAGGTGCTGTCTCACGGGGAGGAGCCCCCACCTGTACCGACCACCTCCCCGGGCCCCGCCCCCAGCCCCCCAGGTGAGACCCCGGGCCCCGCCCCCCCCCCCCCCCGGTGAGACCCTCAGCCCCGCTCCCAGCCCCCCGAGGTGAGACCCTCATCCCTGCCCCCAGCCCATAGGTGAGCCCCCAGCCCCCCAGGTGAGACCCTCAGCCCTGCCCTCAGCCCCCCAGGTGAGACCCTCAGCCTTGTCCCCAGCCCCCCCAGGTGAGGACCCCCAGCCCCCCCAGGTGAGACCCTCAGCCCCGCCCCCAGCCCCCCAGGTGAGACCCTCAGCCTTGCCCCCAGCCCCCCAGGTGAGACCCTCAGCCTTGCCCCCAGCCCCCCGGGTGAGACCCTCAGCCCCACTACAGGGTTGGTTCTTAGGTGTGATTAGTTGATTGTCTAAAACAAAGATGAGAGGGTGCTGTCTTCCTCTCCCTGCAGAAGACTTCCAGCAGAGGTCAGCCTCCATGTTGCATCGCCTCCTGACTCTCCCTGCTCAGCTATTGGATGACGACGAAGACGCTGACGCAGAAGCCATGGAAACGCTTGCCGCGCTGGCTGAGGCCGCGCCCCCTATCAACGGCGTGCAGCGTTGTCATGACAACACAGAGTCCCCTAGCCAAAACAGCTCTTCGCCATGTCCAGCTCAGAACCAGGAAGAGGAAGACGAGGAGGAGGAAGAAGAGAAAGTAGAGGAGAGAGGAACAAAGGTGATATAAAGGCAGAGAGCTTGTAGATTGTTCTCATTGGTGTGATCATTATTTTATAAATTATATTATTGTCTGAGCTGGGCTTTCCACCTGATGCCCCTGCGTTGTCATGACGACGGTGTGTGTGTGTGTGTGTGTGTGTGTGTGTGTGTGTGTGTGTGTGTGTTGCAGAGGAAGCGGAGGAAGGTGTGTCTGGAGTGTGAGGAGTGTGGCCAGCGTTTCAGCAGGCCCTCTCTCCTCAGGGCTCACCAGCAGACTCACACCCGCACTACCATCACCGCGACCACCCCGCTGTCTCCAGGGTTACCGTGCTCCGAGTGCGGTAAGAGGTTCTCCAAGGCGTCCCGGCTTCAAACCCATCTCAGGACACAGCACTCAGGGAAGAGGTCCTGAGAATCTACCAGAACACACCCCAGAGAACCACAGCACCAGAACAGACCCCACAGAACCACATTACCAGAACAGAATCTACCAGAACCACGGCACCAAAACAGAATATATCAGAACTACAGCACCAGAACAGAATCTACCAGAACCACCCCACTAGAACCACAGCACCAGAACAGAATCTACCAGAACCAGAGCGGACCCACCAGAACCACACCACCAGAACCACAGCACCAGAACAGAACCCACCAGAACTTCACAGAACCAATGAGGTTTGGAGGAACAGAGAACCCAATCAGAACCCTCTATAATCTCACAGCCTATGAGACCCAATAAGAACCCTTCATAATCTCACAGCATATCAGACCCAATCAGAACCCTCTATTATCTCATATCAGACCCAATCAGAACCCTCTATTATCTCATATCAGACCCAATCAGAACCCTCTTTAATCTCACAGCCTATCAGACGGGGTACCGGCTGTGAGGCCTCATCAGACATTAGACTGTACATTATTTAGTAGTTTGGTCACAACTAGCATTGAAGTGACCTTTTTAACCTCTCATTGGGTTTTTTCAGTTTTAAGATTTTTTAATCAAGACTTTTTATATTTTACATTTTTTGGATGATTGTCTTGTGGATCGTTTATTCTTGGTAAACAGAAGACAAGCGCAGTCCTTCTTAACCGACTAGAACTAGGCAGAAACGCCTAAGCAGAACATTCGACCTGCCTACTAGCGCAGTCCTTCTTAACCGACTAGAACTAGGCAGAAACGCCTAAGCAGAACATTCGACCTGCCTACTACCGCAGTCCTTCTTAACCGACTAGAACTAGGCAGAAACGCCTAAGCAGAACATTCGACCTGCCTACTAGCGCAGTCCTTCCTAACCGGAGCGCCGAGTGGAGATGAATGTCAATGGCAACAAGAGTTAGTCCGCCTTTTTTGTGTCAAAATCTTTTTTTCTATGGCTCTGTGCCTAAAGTGACAGACTATATTCTGTCTGGTTTTAATTCCGAATGTGAATCTGTCTTTGACAGAACCCAGGATCTTTCCTTTTTAAGTCCCTTGATTCAGCTCCTCTCTTCACCGTCAGTATTGGCTTTCCTCTTAACACAGATAGATACCTTTAGAAGGGACATTTTAAGTAATTGTTACATATATAATACCCTTTAACATTGACACCGCCTTGACCCCTTCATTCCCAGGAACAGTGACCTCATCTTGACCCTTAATACCCAGGAACAGTGACCCCATCTTGACCCTTAATACCCAGGAACAGTGACCTCATCTTGACCCTTAATACCCAGGAACAGTGACCCCATCTTGACCCTTAATACCCAGGAACAGTGACCCCATGTAGGCCCTTAATACCCAGGAACAGTGACCCCATCTTGACCCTTAATACCCAGGAACAGTGACCCCATCTTGACCCTTAATACCCAGGAACAGTGACCCCATCTAGACCCTTAATACCCAGGAACAGTGACCTCATCTTGACCCTTAATTCCCAGGAACAGTGACCCCATGTAGGCCCTTAATACCCAGGAACAGTGACCCCACCTTGACCCCTTCCTACCAGGAAGCCACGTCGTGATGCTGGGTGAACCAGGAAGTGTGAGTGTGTGTGTGGGGGGGGGGGGGGGGGACTTCTGCTGCACTGACCCCAATTAGAACACTTTGATGGGGAAGCCTTTAGGAAATGGAGATGGTGGATCATGAAATAAGAAACAAATAAAATAAGGACAATAAAGGTTAGGGTTGAGGTTATACCTCCAATAAAGGTTTGGGTTAAGGTTATACCTCCATTAAAGGTTAGGGTTAAGGTTATACCTCCAGTAAAGGTTAGGGTTAAGGTTATACCTCCAATAAAGGTTAGGGTTAAGGTTATACCTCCAATAAAGGTTAGGGTTAAGGTTATACCTCCAATAAAGGTTAGGGTTAAGGTTATACCTCCAATAAAGGTTAGGGTTAAGGTTCTTCCTCCAGTAAAGGTTAGGGTTAAGGTTATACCTCCAGTAAAGGTTAGGGTTAAGGTCTTCCTCCCTTTAGGCCTTGTCTCTTTGCAGAGGGGGCTGCAGGGCCAAACAAAGCATGGGGATGTTGTACTCAGCAATACTCTTGAGTGTGTGCTCTGTTAATACACCCCAACCCTGGCACTGGTATAATCCAGACCCCAACCCTGGCACTGGTATAATCCAGACCCCAACCCTGGCACTGGTATAATCCAGACCCTAACCCTGGCACTGGTATAATCCAGACCCCAACCCTAACCCTGGCACTGGTATAATCCAGACCCCAACCCTGGCACTGGTATAATCCAGACCTTAACTCTAACCCTGGCACTGGTATAATCCAGACCCTAACCCTAACCCTGGCACTGGTATAATCCAGACCCCAACCCTGGCACTGGTATAATCCAGACCCTAACCCTGGCACTGGTATAATCCAGACCCTAACCCTGGCACTGGTATAATCCAGACCCCAACCCTGGCACTGGTATAATCCAGACCTTAACTCTAACCCTGGCACTGGTATAATCCAGACCCTAACCCTGGCACTGGTATAATCCAGACCCTAACCCTGGCACTGGTATAATCCAGACCCTAACCCTGGCACTGGTATAATCCAGACCTTAACTCTAACCCTGGCACTGGTATAATCCAGACCCCAACCCTGGCACTGGTATAATGCAGACCCTAACCCTGGCACTGGTATAATCCAGACCCTAACCCTGGCACTGGTATAATCCAGACCCTAACCCTGGCACTGGTATAATCCAGACCCTAACCCTGGGGCTGGTATAATGCAGACCTTAACTCTAACCCTGGCACTGGTATAATCCAGAGCACTTGTTTCAGGGCTGCAAGTGCAAACAGGAAGTGACAACTGGCAGCATATACCTAGCCATGGTAACTTTTCCAGAATCCGACCCATCATGCAACATTCTTAGATAGTTAGGGTTAGGCTGATCAAGTTAGTGTTAGAGACGGTTAGGGCTAGTGTTAGAGAGTTCGGGTTCAGAGCTGTCTTCTACGTGCCCATGGTTAATCGGTGGGGCTAGATCCCAGTGATTACAGAACCCTTATCATGCCATTAATGGTGTATATTTCCTTGGCCCCAGTAACCCCCTGCAAAATGCTACAACTGCCTGATAGTAATGCAGCACTAATGGATCCATATAGAGGTACAGACTGTCTCTCTGTCCGTTCTGATGGTAATGCAGCACTAATGGATCCATATAGAGGTACAGACTGTCCCTCTGTCCATTCTGATGGTAATGCAGCACTAATGGATCCATATAGAGGTACAGACTGTCCCTCTGTCCATTCTGATGGTAATGCAGCACTAATGGATCCATATAGAGGTACAGACTGTCTCTCTGTCCATTCTGATGGTAATGCAGCACTAATGGATCCATATAGAGGTACAGACTGTCCTTCTGTCCATTCTGATGGTAATGTAGAAGCCTCCACCCCCACTAAACGCCCGGTCCATCTGGGATCATTTCATGGTCAGGACGTTATTGAAATAAAGCCAGGGCCTGGTTGCTCCAGTAAGCAGAAACACCAAAGAGGCTGGGGCACAGGCTGTACGTCATCTAATGTAGTTATTGTATTGAAAAAAGGTTTAAAAAAAAAAGACAAAAGATTGCATGTACTGTGTACTCATTACATTTTCAGAATGTAATGTGTGTGAAAGTATGAAAGAACATTAAAAGGGTGAAAATGGAAAAAGACTGATAGGTATAATGTTTTCCCGAGTTGGTATTAACTAGAGATTGGTTCTTCATGGGAAAGAAGATTTGAAGATATGTACTTTATTTTCTAAGAAATACTCCTCAGTATGCAACCTGTGCATATTGTTTGAACCTTTCCCTGGTCAGTCACAGCATCCTAGCTCTGATCACGGTGATTGTAGCTGTGGTACTGGGCTGTGCACTCTCTGCAGCTGGATTCCCACTTCTAGTCTGGCCTCATCACGTTTCCATTTCACAAAGATATTCCCCCCTGGGTATCCTTGTTCCTCCTAGATATCCTTGTTTCCTAGATATCCTTGTTCCTCCTAGGTATCCTTGTTTATCCTAGATATCCTTGTTCCTCCTAGATATCCTTGTTTCCTAGATATCCTTGTTCCTCCTAGATATCCTTGTTTCCTAGATATCCTTGTTTCCTAGATATCCTTGTTCCTCCTAGAAATCCTTGTTTCCTAGATATCCTTGTTTCCTAGATATCCTTGTTTCCTAGATATCCTTGTTTCCTAGATATCCTTGTTTCCTAGATATCCTTGTTCCTCCTAGGTATCCTTGTTTCCTTGATATCCTTGTTTCCTAGATATCCTTGTTCCTCCTAGGTATCCTTGTTTATCCTAGGTATCCTTGTTTATCCTAGGTATCCTTGTTCCTCCTAGGTATCCTTGTTCCTCCTAGGTATCCTTGGCCCTCCTAGGTATCCTTGTTTCCTAGATATCCTTGTTTATCCTAGGTATCCTTGTTTCCTAGGTACCCTTGTACCTCCTAGGTATCCTTGTTCCTCCTAGGTATCCTTGTTTATCCTAGGTATCCTTGTTTCCTAGGTATCCTTGTTCCTCCTAGGTATCCTTGTTTCCTAGATATCCTTGTACCTCCTAGGTATCCTTGTTCCTCCTAGGTATCCTTGGCCCTCCTAGGTATCCTTGTTTCCTAGATATCCTTGTTCCTCCTAGGTATCCTTGTTTCCTAGATATCCTTGTACCTCCTAGGTATCCTTGTTTCCTAGATATCCTTGTACCTCCTAGGTATCCTTGTTTCCTAGATATCCTTGTACCTCCTAGGTATCCTTGTTTCCTAGATATCCTTGTACCTCCTAGGTATCCTTGTTTCCTAGATATCCTTGTACCTCCTAGGTATCCTTGTTTCCTAGATATCCTTGTACCTCCTAGGTATCCTTGTTTCCTAGATATCCTTGTACCTCCTAGGTATCCTTGTTTCCTAGATATCCTTGTACCTCCTAGGTATCCTTGTTTCCTAGATATCCTTGTACCTCCTAGGTATCCTTGTTTCCTAGATATCCTTGTACCTCCTAGGTATCCTTGTTTCCTAGATATCCTTGTACCTCCTAGGTATCCTTGTTTCCTAGATATCCTTGGCCCTCCTAGGTATCCTTGTTTATCCTAGGTGCCCTGTGTGCTTGTGTCCTTATACGGTTAGAGAATATTAAATGTTTCATTTCAGTTAACAGTTTTATAACCCATTTCCCCAGGTTATGAAGTTGTTAAAACGCCTATGTTGCTATTAAGCCATGCATCCCTTGATGTATTGCCCCGTACAGCCTGTCTGGGTTCCATACTAGCCAAACCCACTCACTCAAGTCATTCCCTCTTGCCACACGGAAGGGAACAAGAACTCCTGGAAGAGGACACGACTTGTTGGAATGAGACATGCCCCTGGACATGAAGTGCACTTCATTCTCACTAGAAGCAGCGTCTCAGTATGTAGACACACCCATTCTCCACAAACTTTACAAAAAGGCATCCAGTTTGGACCACGCATGGGCAGAAAACATACTAGCTCAATGCTGATTTGCAAATGTGACATCAATCCATTATTGCTGTTTTTTTAATCATGTTCTGTCGGTGTTGCAAAGCCTTCAAACAGCTTTCTGCATTCCCATGTCTGAAGTGATGTACACATGGTGTGTTTGTATGGGAGTTTTAACGTGAGCTGCAACAGTGCAGTGTAAATCCCATGGGATGTCTCTCTGGTTTCTCTGTCCAGGCTGAGAATACTGCCACTCTCTCTGACGAGCTGCTTGATGCTTAACAACCACCTGCTCTCCTGGCTGTTTCACTCTTCACTCCAATTGAATTTGAATGCACTTTTTGTTATTTTCTGTTACTCCTATCAATCCGTACATACCTCATTGTTGAACGTTCAGAAGATGTGAAAAGGTTATCGTTATTGTACACCTCATTACCTCAATATCACAGGTTGATATATTTTAATGTCTACATCATTGCAATCGTAGCAGAGGGTTAAACAAGTTTAGGTTTAAACAGATATGTTGTGGCAGAGCCCAGATAGCTGCAGCATTTGGTACAACACCACACTGTCCACCCTCAGTCATCACAACCTCATGAAGATGACCGAAACCCCACAGAGGCCTTACACACACACAGACACACACACACACACACACCTCTAGATCAGTGTCACTACTGATCAATCCACACACACACACACACACCCCTCTAGATCAGTGTCACTCTACTGATCAATACACACACACACACACACGCCTCTAGATCAGTGTCACTACTGATCAATACACACACACACACACCCCTCTAGATCAGTGTCACTCTACTGATCAATACACACACACACGCCTTTAGATCAGTGTCACTACTGATCATTACACACACACACACACACACACCTCTAGATCAGTGTCACTCTACTGATCAATACACACACACCTCTAGATAAGTGTCACTCTACTGATCAATACACACACACACGCCTCTAGATCAGTGTCTACTGATCAATACACACACACACACACACACACACACACACACCTCTAGATCACTGTCATTCTACTGATCAATACACACACACACCTCTAGATCAGCTCTATTGTACTGATCAATACACACCTCTAGCTCAGCTCTATTGTACTGATCAATACACACATCTAGATCAGTGGTGTTCTATTGATCTATGATTGCCTCTGAGCAATAGAGTGTGAGGCTCGTTCTGAAGAAGAGTTTAGTTGGGGAGGAGGAAGAGAGCAGAGTTTCTTTTGTTTTCTCATTAGAATAGTATGCTGAGGAACAATAGTCCCTGAACATGGAGATTTGTCATATTGAACATTTCCCTCAGTTGTCCTTTGCCGATCCCTAGCCCTGTACTGACAGAAGTAACAGACCACCAGGGGCAACACCGGCCCTGGTGTCCAGGAAGAAGATGTCCAGACGTGGGCCTCGCTGTCAGAACCACCAGACGTCATTACTGGTCACCTTGTGTTTGCCCACATGCCATAGCAAGACAAATATTTCTTTTTGGCAGGTTTCAGAAAAATGAGTTCTTTTTTTTTGGGTGCTAGAAGTAAAAGCCCTTGCCAGAAAGTTGAGATGTCACATAGTATTCTGAATGAGGGAATGTAAAAGGGATATTCTATGTTGTATGAGAAATTAATTTGATAATTTTATTTTTGGTAGTGGAATGTTTGTGATGAAACAGGGAAGCATGATATTAGTCAAATTTAGAAGTAAATAAAATAAAAATGTTTTATTTTTTATTTATTTCTACTCCATTTGTGACATTTTAATGAATTCGATTGCTGTAGTTTTTAGTTCTGAAAAGTTTTGGAGTTGATTTTTTATCATGTTTTTAAATGAAATATGCCTTTCATAAATTGGCCACTCGTAACCAAGCTAGCTAGATCTGCCAAAGGAGTCGTTTGCTGTTGGATCCCTGAGCAGCACTAAGTGGCAGCTCCACTTCAGTTCAACAAGGGAATTCTCATTTCAGTGTGAAAACAGGTTTGACACGAAACAGTTCCTATTCTACTAGATACTCTTCCTGTTTTAGCTCAAATTCTTTAATCTGTTGGCCGTGTTTGGATCTGAAGAACAGCCTGTCGGAGTGTCCTAGAGGCCAATCAGCTCTGCCATGATAATATGTAGGCCAGGTTTCATTGTTTTCTACCTAGACTATAAAACTGGGTACTTCTTGTAAGATAAATAAACCAATAAATGTTTAACAACTAATCATTGATTCTTGAGTTTTGGTCTCGCTACACAATTAGGGTATTTTTGGTTTTCTTACTTACATTAAAAAAACCACTAGTTTGGATCACTAATAGTGATATCAGGTTGGGAAGTGAGATCGTCTGTGTTGCTTTGGAAAATGCATAGTCCGTTGTGGAATGGATTAGTTTGTCAAAAATTGTTTTATTCCTGTTAGATAAATAGCTAGCTCGGTATGTGTTTTCAATAGTTTCTTACGGTATGAATTGGCACATGTAAAAGTTTGTTTCGCTTGGGCGGTCTCGAGACCACCGGATCCCTGTCATTTTCACAGTGAAAACACGCAAGTCGCACAGCCCTTATAGTTGTCTTTATTGACGGGTAGTCTGCTCTTTGACAAAATTCCTGTTGATTTATAATCTTGTGATTAACACTCCAAAGGAAGCGGACCGTTGCGAAGCAGAGGAAGTTGATGCAGCTCAGACTCCAGATGTATGTCTGCGCGCGCGCGCTGTACTCATCTGAACGACGGAAGTGCACGAGCAGAAACGTCGAGGAAAGCTAGAACAGTGAAAACGAAGCGGAATTAGTCAATGATCGAGGGAGGAGAGGATTCTGAGGAGAGAGGGAGCACGGCAAAGAAAGAGAGGCAGCAGGGCTCGAGGTGGACGTGGCGGGTCCAGTTGATTTGGAAGTCAAACAACTGTGGCGGCGGTGGCGAGCCGAAAACGAAAAGACATGAAACGGATAAACTGCAGGTAGCTCACATTATTGCAAGCTAGCTAATTTTGGGGGGGTTTCCTGCTTTCTCACCTCTTTCGAACAATGTGTAACGTTACCGTTCTGTGCATGACCCAGCTTGCACTGATTTCCACAATCGAGACACTTTTTTTTCTGTTTTGCATACGGTGTATTTACTGAGCGTGCTTGTCTAGGAAGTACTGTGCTGGCTATTCAAATGCAAAATGACAGAAAAGTACCTGGCAAGCGCAGCGGCATACTCTCACTTTCTTGCTAGCTGCTGTACATGCCAGGGAATGCTAGCAAGCTGCATTGCCATAGCTGGTAAACAAGATGGCCACTGGCTAACTAGCTAGCTAGACATGGCATCTTGCCCTGGCTTTGTATCACAGAAAAGCTACTGTAAAACAACAAATAATATGCGTCCAAAATGTATTATTTTTTAGGTAGTGCAGTTTCCCTTTAAAAATGTAAACTGTAGAATACATCGCTTCTCATGTTGCCCCCGCGCACAGAGGCATCTTAAAACCCTGATTTGAGCTTAAGGAAAAAACACCGCCAGTTTCTTGCAGTCTAACAGTAATGTAAGGTTTGCGTGGCGAGTTCAGTGAATATACCCAGCGGATGCCCAACTACCTGGGTCACCCTAAATCAGTTCAGTCAGCAGATAGTACATTTGTCAGCTGCTTACGATAGAAAAACGTCTCTCACTTTTGCATCGTCCGAGTTATCTATTTTGAAATCTTGGCGTTTTATAGGATAGTTTGACGTTTGGACTGCTAACTTTCATGCCAGGCAGTCCTGATGAGTTAAACCTCTACCAGCCAGAGCATCGGCTTGCCAGTAGTCCTTGTTGTCCTTCCAAGCCTCTATATTGCTATTTTTAACCTGGAACATTTCACTACATATATGTCCTCCATACTGAAAAACATAATCATGGTAATGCTTTTTGTGACAAAGTTGTCCTTTTAATGCATTTGCAAGTTTAATTTTGAAGCGTCAGTGATTCTCTAAGTGGAAGCCAACAATATTGAAGTTGAATATAATCCTGTCCTGATCGTAATCCAACCTCCCTCTCTTCTTCTTTTTCAGAGTTCCTCCAGGTTGTTGCTAAGCACAGGGGAAGTCTTGGTATCCCAGAGTGCTCTGCTCTTCCTCCCAGGACAGGTAGACATACCTGGACGTCCCGCCTGCAGCAGAAAACTGAGGGAGGAGGAGCCATGTCTGACTCAGAGACTGGGTGTATCTCTGCATCACCCCCTCCTTCCCTCCACCCTGACGGCAGTCCCAGCTCCCTGGCTGCCCTGACCTCAGACCACCACACCCCCACCCTCAGCTCCCTGGCCCAGCCGGAGATAATGCTGCGCTGCATCAAGGCGGAGCCAGAGGAGGAGCCTGTAGGGGCGGGGCTGGAGCCCCAGAGCACGGTGGACCTATCAGAGATCCAGTGTCTCAGCACGGCCGAGCTGGGCCATGAGCAGATCAAAATGGAGATCAGTGGCCTGGACTACATCAAATCGGAACACCTCGCCGGTCCCCACGGCGACCACCACCACCTGGGCGACGTCTTCCACTCCGCCACGGAGCTGGACTACAAGTCCCACTACGAGCCCAGCCTTGTGTTTGACTACATTACCCAGGTACACTAGAAAGGACTAACGGCTAGAACATGTATTTACCTTCTAATCCACCATTATTACATCACTTTGGTTACACAGCCTAAGATCACAGGCCTAAGATCACAGGCCTAAGATCACAGGCCTAAGATCACAGGCCTAAGATCACAGGCCTAAGATCACAGGCCTAAGATCACAGGCCCGTCATCACAGGCCCGTCATCACAGGCCTAACATCACAGGCCTAACATCACAGGCCTAACATCACAGCCTCGTCATCACAGCCTCGTCATCACAGGCCTAACATCACAGGCCTAACATCACAGGCCTAACATCACAGCCTAACATCACAGCTCGTCATCACAGCCTAACATCACAGCTCGTCATCACAGCCTAACATCACAGCCTAACATCACAGCTCGTCATCACATGCTTTGTCTATAGAGCCCTGGCCTCTAAATCTCCTTCCTGGTGTCTCCACGTGTTACTAGCCAACTGTTAGACTTTGTTTATGATGTTTGGAGTGATCAATAATGTTGGTTACTCTAGGCATGCCTTCATAAAGTGTCTCTCTTTTAGCAGCGTATTGGACTAAACATCCTTACTTATTACCATGCAGTTCTAGTTAGTCCTCAGCTGTGTAAACAAATACACAGTTATCAACCCTAACCCAATACACAGTTATCACCCTAACCCAATACACGGTTATCAACCCTAACCCAATACACAGTTATCACCCTAACCCAATACACGGTTATCAACCCTAACCCAATACACGGTTATCAACCCTAACCCAATACACGGTTATCAACCCTAACCCAATACACGGTTATCAACCCTAACCCAATACACGGTTATCAACCCTAACCCAATACACGGTTATCAACCCTAACCCAATACACGGTTATCAACCCTAACCCAATACACGGTTATCAACCCTAACCCAATACACGGTTATCAACCCTAACCCAATACACGGTTATCAACCCTAACCCAATACACGGTTATCAACCCTAACCCAATGCACGGTTATCAACCCTAACCCAATAGTTATCAACCCTAACCCAATACAGTTATCACCCTAACCCAATACAGTTATCACCCTAACCCAAAACACAGTTGTCACCCTACCCTAACCCTAACCCAATACAGTTATCACCCTAACCCTAACCCTAACCCAATACACAGCTGTCACCCTAACCCTAACCCAATACAGTTGTCACCCTAACCCTAACCCTAACCCAATACACAGTTGTCACCCTAACCCTAACCCAATACAGCTGTCACCCTAACCCTAACCCAATACAGCTGTCACCCTAACCCTAACCCAATACACAGCTGTCACCCTAACCCTAACCCAATACAGCTGTCACCCTAACCCTAACCCAATACAGCTGTCACCCTAACCCTAACCCAATACACAGCTGTCACCCTAACCCTAACCCAATACAGTTGTCACCCTAACCCTAACCCAATACACAGCTGTCACCCTAACCCTAACCCAATACAGTTGTCACCCTAACCCTAACCCAATACACAGCTGTCACCCTAACCCAATCCAGTTATCACCTGTGTTTGTGTTGAATGATTCTCCTTCCTGTGGCGTTGCTAACGGTGTGATTCTCCTTCCTGTGGCGTTGCTAACGGTGTGATTCTCCTTCCTGTGGCGTTGCTAACGGTGTGATTCTCCTTCCTGTGGCGTTGCTAACGGTGTGATTCTCCTTCCTGTGGCGTTGCTAACGGTGTGATTCTCTTTCCTGTGGCGTTGCTAACGGTGTGATTCTCCTTCCTGTGGCGTTGCTAACGGTGTGATTCTCCTTCCTGTGGCGTTGCTAACGGTGTGATTCTCCTTCCTGTGGCGTTGCTAACGGTGTGATTCTCCTCCTGTTGTGGTCTAGGTGTCAGACACGTTGGAGTACATCAAGTCGGAGCAGCATATGGACCTCCAGTGCTACTACACCACAGAGCTGGCCTCCATCAAGACCGAGTACGAGTCCAACCTCATGTCCAATCACCTGCGTTCGTCCTGCGAGCTGGGCGGGGCCAACGGCTTGGAGTCCATCCACATGGCGGAGCTCCGCACCGAGCTCAACAAGCTCCGCCCAGATGGCCTGCTATTGGACCCAGAGTTCCCTGGGGCGGGGCCAGGGGGCGGGGCTCTGTACGAGCTGCAGCCAACCCCAGGGGCAGGGGGCGGGGCCAAGACCTCCGGCCAGAGGAAACCCCGTAACCCTACGGGCGAGAAGCCCTTCTCCTGCACACAGTGCTCCAAGAACTTCAGCACACTGGGCAACCTGAAGACCCACCAGAGGATCCACACAGGGGAGAGGCCCTACTCCTGTTCCCAGTGTGGCAAGAGCTTTGGCCAGGCAGGGAACCTGAAGAGGCACCAGCTCATCCACACGGGACAGAAACCTTACACCTGCGCCCACTGTCCCAAAGGCTTCACCAAGGCCGATGACCTTCGCTCCCACCAGCGCCTCCACACCGGAGAGAAGCCCTTCAGCTGTCTGAGCTGTGGGAAGAGCTTCAGCCAGGCCAAGGAGCTGAAGGCCCACCAGCTCAGTCACACGGGGGAAAGGCCTTACTGCTGCGTGCACTGCGGCAAGAGCTTCACCAAGGAGACCAGCTACCGCAACCACCTCCAGATTCACAGCGGGGAGAAGCCCTACAGCTGCTCTCAGTGCTCCAAGACTTTCAGCAACCCCGGCGTGCTCAAAACGCACGAGAAGATCCACTCTGGAGAGAAGCCTTTTGGCTGCACGCAGTGCGGGAAGAGCTTTGGGCGGCTGGGCCACCTGAAGGCCCACCAGCAGATCCACTCTGGGGAGCGGCCTTTCACCTGCACCCACTGTGGGAAGAACTTCAGCCAATCAGGCCACCTCAAAGCACACGAGCAGATCCACAAGAGAGAGCAGCTGGAGAGCAGCAGCAGCAGCAGCACCCTTAGCAACGACAGTAGCTAGGAGGCAGAACAACCAGTCAACTACTGCTTAAACTCTCTAAGTATTATTCCTTTTTTATAAATACTATATATATATAAAAAAAATATATGTTTCTTTTCTTACTTTTTCTTACATTTTTCTTACCTTTTGTGCTCTTTTTTGCATTATGTATGTACAATGGGGAAGGGGTTGATTCTGACTGATTTGCTTTCATGCAAGTGTGTGTGTGTGTGTGTGTGTGTGTGTGTGGGTGGGTGTGTGTGTGTGGCGGAGGGCGTTGTAAGGACGTAGTAGTGGAGTCTTTTGTATCTCTGGTAAGTACCAGTCTGTAGTGAGTCTGTGCTGTCTCACATTACATTTATTGATAACATGTAATTACTTAAAATCATCATGTACTGGAAAAGAATCATTAAAACAAACTAATGGATTTTCTGTGTTGTGGTCTGAGCGGTTTGCACTTTAATGCTTTATAGTTACTATAGCAACACAATATGATCCTTTATAGTTACTATAACACATCATGATCCTTTATAGTTACTATAGCAACACATTATGATCCTTTATAGTTACTATAGCAACACATTATCCTTTATAGTAACAAAGCAACACATTATGATCCTTTATAGTTACTGTAGCAACACAATATGGTCCTTTAGAGTTACTTCAACAACACAATATGGTCCTTTAGAGATACTTCAACAACACAATATGATCCTTTAGAGTTACTAGAGCAACACATGATCCTTTATAGTTACTATAGCAACACATGATCCACCCTGGAGTCCCTCTTCTTGTTGATCATGTTGAGTGGGTAGTTAGTGAACAGGTGAGGGTAACCTGTAGTTAGTGAACAGATGAGGTTACTTAGGGCCAAGGTGAGGTAACCTGTAGTTAGTGAACAGGTGAGGGTAACCTGTAGTTAGTGAACAGGTGAGTTAACCTGTAGTTAGTGAACAGGTGAGGTTTGTGAACAGGTGAGGTTACCTGAAGTTAGTGAACCGCTGAGGTAACTGACAGGACGGGAGCTCCTCAAGTGGGCAGCCTTGTGCTATAGTATGACCCATCCATCACCATGGTAACCACACAGTAGGACCAGTCACCATAGGAACCCTACGCTGTGACCATAAAGTATTGGAATGTTTTCCTCAGGGTATAGTTCTTGGGTGAGTAGACACCATAGATACAGTCTCTCTATTATTAACGTGATGGACATATTTTGTTTTTTACAAATGACCTGCACATGCCTTCTTCAGTTCTCCACTCTCAATGTCCTTCCAAGTTGACGTTTCATATCTTAATGGTCTTCACAAGGAGTATTGCTGTTTCATATCTTAATGGACTTTAGAAGGAGTATTACTGTTTCATATCTTAATGGACTTTAGAAGGAGTATTACTGTTTCATATCTTAATGGACTTTAGAAGGAGTATTGCTGTTTCATATCTTAATAGGTTGACAGGGACTAAACGTCTTCTGAAGAAGCATTGTGTGCTTTTGGTAAGTTTCACTAATAGTAATGCTAGTTATAAAAACGGACACAGAGATAAATATCAATGACACTGTTACCATGACTACAGGGGATACCTGTATTACTATACTACAACTATACTAATAACACTTACCATGACTACAGGGGATACCTGTATTACTATACTAATACTATACTAATAACACTGTTACCATGACTACAGGGGATACCTGTATTACTATACTAATACTATACTAATAACACTGTTACCATGACTACAGGGGATACCTGTATTACTATACTAATACTATACTAATAACACTGTTACCATGACTACAGGGATACCTGTATTACCATACTAATACTCTCTAATAACACTGTTACCATGACTACAGGGAATACAAGACACAGAGAAGCAATACTCTGTAATCATTTATTTCTCAAAACAGCAAAGAGGTCGCCAAGACAACAGATGTCAGAGGTCAGGTATATCGGCTGTAGGAAAGACCACTGGTTCATCATCAATGTAGTTTTAGCATGTTAAAGAAAGAGTTCAGAAAGTGGGACTATTGACTAACAGGTTTATTGATGTTTGAAATGTTGGAAAGATGATTCTATGTTGGATTAGACTCTTGCTGTGTCAGAAGGATGGTGATTGGTGGGGTGAGATGTCCATCACTCTTCTATGACTTTGGTGACTATTTTGGTGGTGGTGGTGGTAGTGGAGGACCTGGACACACAGGAGAGGGAGACATTAAGCCCCAGGAGGATATATACCAACAAAGGGAGCCATTATTATTACAGCTCTGACAAACTTAATACTACTACT
This sequence comes from Aplochiton taeniatus, assembly GCA_017639675.1. Lineage (NCBI taxonomy): Eukaryota > Metazoa > Chordata > Actinopteri > Galaxiiformes > Galaxiidae > Aplochiton > Aplochiton taeniatus. The sequence goes on from CM030183.1 coordinate 290,790, forward strand.
AATAATAACACATTTAATTTATGAAACTTTTCAAGACACAAAACACAAACTTACGAGACGCCTCCGTCTCCAAAGGAAAGCTCCTTGGTTATGGAACTGCTACACAAAGTAACAATTAATCAATTCCTATATGAATCAGTATATCAATCTATTCACACATGAACCACTAAATTAATCCCTATATTACTGTATATATTAATCAGTACATCAATCTATTCACATATGAACCACTAAATCAATCCCTATATTACTGTATATATTAATCAGTTCATCAATCAGTTGACATATGAATCAATTAATCAATCCCTATTTTAATAAATACATCAATCAGACAGACAAACACAGGTAGACAGATACAATGTGTGACAGACCGACAGACAGACAGACAGACAGAATACTTACGGTAAGCCACCTCCTACGATGGTCATCCCAGATTTACTGCAACAGAAATGATCAAAGCAATATTATTAAAAAGAAATAGGTTTCTGGGCTTATTTACAAAATGAAAACTGTGAGGATTTTGTTGGCATCGGTTTGTTGCATGCAGACAGGCAGACAGACCGACAGACCGACAGACAGACATACAGAATACTTACGGTAAGCCCCCTCCTATGATGGTCATCCCAGATTTACTGCAACAGAAATGATCAAAGCAATATTATAAAAAAGAAATAGGTTTCTGGGCTTATTTACAAAATGAAAACTGTGAGGACTTTGTTGGCATCGGTGTGTTGCATGCAGACGGGCAGACAGACAGGTAATATAGGACCACAGAGAGACAGACAGGTAATATAGGACCACAGAGAGACAGACAGTACTAACCTTAGGTTGCCGCCCACTATGGTTACAGACTTGGATAGCATAGCGGAGCTGCAACAGAGTCAACCAAAGCTTCAGCTGTGAGTCTCATTTGTATGGATATGAGAATACATGAGTCCTGAGTAGGTAGTGCTGTGGTCCCCAGAGGACAGTCACTAAATAAGGATGAGTCCTGAGTAGGTAGTGCTGTGGTCCCCAGAGGATAGTCACTACATAAGGATGAGTTCTGAGTAGGTAGAGCTCTGGTTTCCCCAGAGGACAGTCTCTAAATAAGGATGAGTCCTGAGTAGGTAGAGCTCTGGTTTCCCCTGAGGACAGTCTCTAAATAAGGATGAGTCCTGAGTAGGTCGTGCTGTGGTCCCCAGAGGATAGTCACTACATAAGGATGAGTCCTGAGTAGGTAGAGCTCTGGTTTCCCCAGAGGACAGTCACTAAATAAGGATGTCCTGAGTAGGTAGTGCTGTGGTTTCCCCAGAGGACAGTCTCTAAATAAGGATGAGTCCTGAGTAGGTAGAGCTCTGGTTTCCCCAGAGGACAGTCTCTAAATAAGGATGAGTCCTGAGTAGGCAGTGCTCTGGTTTCCCCAGAGGACAGTCTCTAAATAAGGATGAGTCCTGAGTAGGTAGAGCTCTGGTTTCCCCAGAGGACAGTCACTAAATAAGGATGAGTCCTGAGTAGGTAGAGCTCTGGTTTCCCCAGAGGACAGTCACTAAATAAGGATGTCCTGAGTAGGTAGTGCTGTGGTCCCCAGAGGATAGTCACTACATAAGGATGAGTTCTGAGTAGGTAGAGCTCTGGTTTCCCCAGAGGACAGTCTCTAAATAAGGATGAGTCCTGAGTAGGTAGAGCTCTGGTTTCCCCAGAGGACAGTCTCTAAATAAGGATGAGTCCTGAGTAGGTAGTGCTGTGGTCCCCAGAGGATAGTCACTACATAAGGATGAGTCCTGAGTAGGTAGAGCTCTGGTTTCCCCAGAGGACAGTCACTAAATAAGGATGTCCTGAGTAGGTAGTGCTGTGGTTTCCCCAGAGGACAGTCTCTAAATAAGGATGAGTCCTGAGTAGGTAGAGCTCTGGTTTCCCCAGAGGACAGTCTCTAAATAAGGATGAGTCCTGAGTAGGTAGTGCTCTGGTTTCCCCAGAGGACAGTCTCTAAATAAGGATGAGTCCTGAGTAGGTAGAGCTCTGGTTTCCCCAGAGGACAGTCACTAAATAAGGATGAGTCCTGAGTAGGTAGAGCTCTGGTTTCCCCAGAGGACAGTCACTAAATAAGGATGTCCTGAGTAGGTAGTGCTCTGGTTTCCCCAGAGGACAGTCACTAAATAAGGATGAGTCCTGAGTAGGTAGAGCTCTGGTTTCCCCAGAGGACAGTCACTAAATAAGGATGAGTCCTGAGTAGGTAGAGCTCTGGTTTCCCCAGAGGACAGTCACTAAATAAGGATGTCCTGAGTAGGTAGTGCTCTGGTTTCCCCAGAGGACAGTCACTAAATAAGGATGAGTCCTGAGTAGGTAGAGCTCTGGTTTCCCCAGAGGACAGTCACTAAATAAGGATGAGTCCTGAGTAGGTAGAGCTCTGGTTTCCCCAGAGGATAGTCACTAAATAAGGATGTCCTGAGTAGGTAGTGCTCTGGTTTCCCCAGAGGACAGTCACTAAATAAGGATGAGTCCTGAGTAGGTAGAGCTCTGGTTTCCCCAGAGGACAGTCACTAAATAAGGGACTGGACTCACCCACTCGCCTCCCCGTCCAGCAGCCTCCTGTACTCAGCAATCTCCATCTCCAGCCTGGTCTTGATGTCCAGCAGCATCTTGTATTCGCCGCCCTGACGCTCCAGGTCACCTCTGAGCTGCACCAGCTGTACCTCCAGGCTGCCCACCTGCATCTGGAAGCCTGACAGCTGCATGGAGTAGCGGTTCTGCGTGTCTGCCAGAGTGTTCTCCAGAGAGGCTTTCTGGAGGACCAGACAGACAGGGGAGAACACGTCAATGCTCCAGATATATATATCACACTGATATAAATGACACTGTTATCATACTGTGATATAACATCACTATCATACTGATATAAATTACACTGTTATCATACTGTGATATAACATCACTACCATGATGATATAAATTACACTGTTATCATACTGTGATATAACATCACTACCATGATGATATAAATTACACTGTTATCATACTGTGATATAACATCACTACCATGATGATATAAATTACACTGTTATCATACTGTGATATAACATCACTACCACGCTGATATAAATTACACTGTTATCATACTGTGATATAACATCCCTACCATACTGATATAAATTACACTGTTATCATACTGTGATATAACATCACTACCACGCTGATATAAATTACACTGTTATCATACTGTGATATAACATCACTACCATGCTGATATAAATTACACTGTTATCATACTGTGATATAACATCACTACCACGCTGATATAAATTACACTGTTATCATACTGTGATATAACATCCCTACCATACTGATATCAATTACACTGTTATCATACTGTGATATAACATCACTACCATGCTGATATAAATTACACTGTTATCATACTGTGCTATTACATCACTACCATGATGATATAAATTACACTATCATACTGTGATATAACATCACTACCATGCTGATATAAATTACACTGTTATCATACTGTGATATCACATCGCTACCATGCTGAGGACAGACTAAGGAAGACTGTATTAAACTAAATACATGTGTGTTAAATACAACTACTACTACTACTACTACTACTACTACTATGAAATACTACTACTACTAATAATAAATACTACTACTATTCATAATAAATACTACTACTACTACTAATAATAATAAATACTACAATTACTACTAATAATAATAAGAAGAAGAAATACTGCTACTACTACTACTACTAATAATAATAAATACTACTCCTACTACTGCTAATAAATACTACTAGTATTAATAATAAATACTACAATTACTAATAATAATAATAAGAAGAAGAAATATGACTACTACTACTACTAATAATAATAAATACTACTACTCCTACTAATAAATACTACAACTTTTAATAATAATAATAAATACTACTACTACTACTACTAATAATAATAAATACTACTACTCCTAATAATAATAATAATAATAAATACTACTACTCCTACTAATAAATACTACAACTTTTAATAATAATAATTTGCGTTACCATGGTGAGCATGGACTGGAGCTCTATCTGGAGAGCCTGCAGAGAGCTCTTGATCTCCTTGCTCTCTGTGGAGGTTGTCTTCAGGGTTGTCTCGCTGACAGCCACCTCCTTACTGAGCTCCTCTGACTGGAGGTCAAAGGTCAACATTCATACAGTTTGTATAGCATCAACGTGTACAGATGAATTAGTTTGCATAGCATCATAATATAAAGATGAACTAGTTTGTATAGCATCATAATATAAAGATGAACTAGTTTGTATAGCATCATAATATAAAGATGAACTAGTTTGTATAGCATCATCATATAAAGATGAACTAGTTTGTATAGCATCATAATATACAGATGAACTAGTTTGTATAGCATCAACGTGTACAGATGAACTAGTTTGTATAGCATCATAATATACAGATGAATTAGTTTGCATAGCATCATAATATAAAGATGAACTAGTTTGTATAGCATCATAATATAAAGATGAACTAGTTTGTATAGCATCATAATATAAAGATGAACTAGTTTGTATAGCATCATCATATGCAGATGAACTAGTTTGTATAGCATCATAATATGCAGATGAACTTTGTATATTTGAGTATTTTGTTTAATCTTTGTGGTAGCCATGATCGTTTCCAATTAGAGAAATGTGTAATTTCAAATTTAGTAGTAGTTCACAAACACTATATCTACAATAAACAATAAAGGTTCCTCTTCACAGTCAAAGTATTTTAGGAGTTGTGAGGGGTCCATGTAATGACCTTCACAGTCTAAGTGTTGTCCATGTAATGTGAGCTTTGAGTTCTGACCTTAGCCTGGAACCACCCCTCCAGCTCCTTGCGGCTCTTCTCCGCCAAACCCTCGTAGTGTTCTCGGATCCCCGCCATCACCAGTGCCAGGTCCTCCTGCGGAGCAGCGTCCACCTCCACGTTCACCTGGCCTCCCACCTGGGTACGCGTGGAGAGCAGGTCCTACACACACACACACAGAGCAGTGTCAAAGGTGGAAGTCCTGCACACACACAGAGCAGTGTCAAAGGTGGAAGTCCTGCACACACACAGAGACATGTCAAAGGTGATGGTCCTACACACACACAGAGACATGTCAACGGTGGAAGTCTTGCACACACACAGAGCAGTGTCAAAGGTGGAAGTCCTGCACACACACAGAGCAGTGTCAAAGGTGATGGTCCTTCACACACACAGAGACATGTCAAAGGTGGAAGTCCTGCACACACACAGAGCAGTGTCAAAGGTGGAAGTCCTGCACACACACAGAGCAGTGTCAAAGGTGGAAGTCCTGCACACACACAGAGCAGTGTCAAAGGTGATGGTCCTACACACACACAGAGACATGTCAAAGGTGGAAGTCCTGCACACACACAGAGCAGTGTCAAAGGTGGAAGTCCTGCACACACACAGAGCAGTGTCAAAGGTGGAAGTCCTGCACACACACAGAGACATGTCAAAGGTGGAAGTCCTGCACACACACAGAGCAGTGTCAAAGGTGATGGTCCTACACACACACAGAGCAGTGTCAAAGGTGGAAGTCCTGCACACACACAGAGCAGTGTCAAAGGTGATGGTCCTTCACACACACAGAGACATGTCAAAGGTGGAAGTCCTGCACACACACAGAGCAGTGTCAAAGGTGGAAGTCCTGCACACACACAGAGCAGTGTCAAAGGTGGAAGTCCTACACACACACACACACAGAGACATGTCAAAGGTGGAAGTCCTGCACACACACAGAGACATGTCAAAGGTGGAAGTCCTGCACACACACAGAGCAGTGTCAAAGGTGGAAGTCCTGCACACACACAGAGCAGTGTCAAAGGTGGAAGTCCTACACACACACACACACACACAGAGACATGTCAAAGGTGGAAGTCCTGCAGACACACAGAGCAGTGTCAAAGGTGGAAGTCCTACACACACACACACACAGAGACATGTCAACGGTGGAAGTCCTGCACACACACAGAGCAGTGTCAAAGGTGGAAGTCCTGCACACACACAGAGACATGTCAAAGGTGGAAGTCCTGCACACACACAGAGACATGTCAAAGGTGATGGTCCTACACACACACAGAGCAGTGTCAAAGGTGGAAGTCCTGCACACACACAGAGCAGTGTCAAAGGTGGAAGTCCTGCACACACACAGAGACATGTCAAAGGTGATGGTCCTACACACACACAGAGACATGTCAAAGGTGGAAGTCCTGCACACACACAGAGCAGTGTCAAAGGTGATGGTCCTACACACACACAGAGACATGTCAAAGGTGATGGTCCTACACACACACAGAGACATGTCAAAGGTGATGGTCCTACACACACACAGAGACATGTCAAAGGTGGAAGTCCTGCACACACACAGAGACATGTCAAAGGTGATGGTCCTACACACACACAGAGACATGTCAAAGGTGATGGTCCTACACACACACAGAGACATGTCAAAGGTGATGGTCCTACACACACACAGAGACATGTCAAAGGTGATGGTCCTACACACACACAGAGACATGTCAAAGGTGATGGTCCTACACACACACAGAGACATGTCAAAGGTGATGGTCTTACACACACACAGAGCAGTGTCACTGGTATTGATTTGCTCAGTTCTTATGCTCTGGTGGTGTATGTGTTTGGTAAGTGCAGGGTTAGGGATAGGGTTAGGTTAGGGTTAGGGTTAGGTTTAGGTGTCCGGTTGAATACCTCCTCATGGTTCTTCGTCATGTAGACCAGCTCTTCTTTGAGGTTAGGGTTAGGGTTAGGGTTAGGGTTAGGTTTAGGTGTCCGGTTGAATACCTCCTCATGGTTCTTCTTCATGTAGACCAGCTCTTCTTTGAGGTTAGGGTTAGGGTTAGGGTTAGGTTGAATACCTCCTCATGGTTTTTCTTCATGTAGACCAGCTCTTCTTTGAGGTTTTCTATCTGCATGGTGAACTCGCTCGTGGCTGAGCCCAAGTCTACCAGGAGGGCCTTCAGTCCGGCGATGTCTGCCTCAACTGATTGGCGCATGTTCTGTTCCGTCTCATACCTGGGAATACAGAGAGAGAGAGATAGAGAGAGAGAGAGAGAGAGAGAGAGAGAGAGAATTAGATAGTCGGTTAGTTAAGTGACTTAGTTTGGTTTAGTTAGTTAGTTGGTCAGGGTGTTTCCTTGGTCCATTGGGTCTTCATAAAGATTTTTCTTAGCAGAACTTGAAATACTGAGTCCTCTGCTTTTTAATCAACTCCATCTGAAGAGGATGTAAACAATATAAACGTAAATAGTTATGAATTAATGTAGAGTTAATACCAAAGATTATTAGTATGGTAAAGGCAATCTTGAATGTGTAATATGATGGATGGATATAATTCTTCACTCCCACCAGCAGAGGGAGTGGTAGCTCCAGAGCACAGTCATACACTAATGCTTTGCAGTGTAATCTATGGCAAATCTAAGCTAGGGCCACTATTTACACAGCTGGAGTGACCTTATAAACAGCATAGTTTGGATGAGTGGATCTTAAAGAGACAGATGACAATAAAGCCTAGCGTTACGACGGCTCCTCTTAGGTAGGAAACTTCAAGTGAAATAGAAAAAGGGGTCAGGATTAGGGTTAGTGTTAGGGTTAGGGTTAGGATCAGGGTCAGAGAGTAAGAACTGACTTGACTCTGAAGTCGTCTGAGGCCAGGCGAGCATTATCGATGTTTAGGAGTACTCCACTCCTTGCGTGGATCGCTCCTTGGATCTGAAAAAGAAAAGGATTTATAAGATTGCTCTTATTCATGCACATACTAAACCAAAGCAGTATTTTGTGTGGGTCGGATTTGTGGTCATGGTAATGTTAATTCAATTGAACACTAAGCTTATTTGTCCATCTGGTTTGTAGTATTGGAGTACACTAAACTGGAAGGGGGTGGGGGGTTAGGGTTGGGGTGGGGGGCAGGGAGCAGGTTGGAATGTGCTCATTGCTGCTGAGGCGTTTTAAGGAACCCCAAGGGGCCTAACTGTCCTGGGGGGTCTAGGGCCTCAGTCAGGGCAGATACACAGAGGATTGGCTGAGCCTCTCCCTGACGCATGGTCCACCTGCCTCAGACTGCAGCTTAAATTATGTTCCTATCTTATTAGGAGGATATCCATACATATTCTTGTAAAGAAAGGGTTGATTCCTTACTCAACCCACAGTGATAACTTAAGATGTGATGACAAGCAAATTCAACATTCACCACCAACGGCATTTGCGAAGGAACATTTACAGGAGCTACCTGGGCATTTTATTTTATGCTATATTACATTACCTACTGCAGTGATCCATCTCACCATGCTATATTACATACCATAATCACCTACTGCAGTGATCCATCTCACCATGCTATATTACATACTATAATCACTTACTGCAGTGATCCATCTCACCATGCTATATTACATACTATAATCACCTACTGCAGTGATCCATCTCACCATGCTATATTACATACCATAATCACCTACTGCAGTGATCCATCTCACCATGCTATATTACATACCGTAATCACCTACTGCAGTGATCCATCTCACCATGCTATATTACATACCGTAATCACCTACTGCAGTGATCCATCTCACCATGCTATATTACATACTATAATCACCTACTGCAGTGATCCATCTCACCATGCTATATTACATACTATAATCACTTACTGCAGTGATCCAGCTCACCATGCTATATTACATACTATAATCACCTACTGCAGTGATCCATCTCACCATGCTATATTACATACCATAATCACCTACTGCAGTGATCCATCTCACCATGCTATATTACATACTATAATCACCTACTGCAGTGATCCATCTCACCATGCTATATTACATACTATAATCACCTACTGCAGTGATCCATCTCACCATGCTATATTACATACATGCAGTGTTGATGGTTTTCTGTGTCTGAGCATAACCAAGTGATTGAGTGTAGGCCTGCCTGTGCCTGGAGGTCTACGATGGTGACAAAGAAGGGGCTGTAGTCTCTGGCGGCAGGCGACGTCTTCCCCTCCAGGAACTGCCGGATCCTCAGCTCCAGCTCGCCATTGGCCTTTTCCAGAGAGCGCACCTTCGCCAGGTAAGCGGACAGGCGGTCGTTGAGGTTCTGCATGGTGGCCTTCTCATTGGCTGAGTGGTCGATGGCGTCACCCAACTGGAATCCTCCGCCACCTCCCAAACCAGCACCTCCTCCAAAACCAGCACCACCTCCAAAACCAGCACCTCCTCCAAAACCAGCACCACCTCCAAAACTAGAGCCACCACCAAAACCAGCACCACCTCCAAAACCAGAGCCACCACCAAAACCAGAGCCACCACCAAAACCAGCACCACCTCCAAAACCAGAGCCACCACCAAAACCACCTCCACCGGCAGAGAAGGAGCGAGAGGCGCTGGCACTGGAGATCCGTGTCCCCATGCCCCCTGCCCCCCCATACACACTGCCACTGCTCCTCATGCTCATGCGAGCTCCGCCGCCGCCGCCCCCCATGGAGAGACGGGAGCCACCCAGAGAGCTCCTCATGGAGCCAGAAGACATGGAGTAGGTAGTCATGGTGGAGAAGATGGAGGCTGTCAGTCTGCTCTGTCTGAAGAGGAGAGAGTGGTGAGAGGAGGACGACTCTCCTCCTTTTTATAGAGTGGATCTTGGCTGGTACCAGGAGCCCACTGGGTGGCCCCCTGGGTGTTTGTGATCCAAACACTGTGGAATCCACACACCACTGACTACTTAGAATGCATAGTACCGGTGAACAAACCAGCCGTTGGCACAGAAAGGGACTCTGGTGTTCTGTTGGAGCCTGTGGTGTAACTCAAGAGTGGTGGGAAATGGCCCTAAGCCTCAGGATCACAAGGAGTTGTAAAAACCCTCATGTGCCTCAAACTGAAGATTCACAGGTTAGGATCTGTCTGCTTACTAAAGCAGTCTTTGTATGCAATGCTACGTGTGCTGCAGATGAACAGGGTAGAGTATAGTATAGTATAGCATATACAGTATAGCATAGTAATTATAGTATAGCTTAGAATAATAATAGTAAATACTATAAGGATGTGTGTGCTGTGTATATAGTAGTAGTAGTAGTAGTATATTTTTTATTTCGGTCATTGTATAAAATACAAAAAGTGCTTGATGAAAAATAAAAAAACGATAGTGTTGTATAGTGTAGTCTAGTATAGTGTAAACGGTAGTATAGTTTAATATAGTAGATAGTATAATATAGTATGGTATATGCAGTTTAGCATAGCATAGTATTTTATGGTATGGTATAGTATAGAATAGTATAGTATAGTATAGTACAGCACAGTGCAGTATAGTGCACTATAGTATAGTATAGTATAGTATAGCATAGCATAGCGTAATATGGTATGGTATAGTATAGTATATTATAGTATAGCATAGTAATAGTAATAGTACTGGGCTGCAGTTTGCACACTCTATTACCTGGTGACTCTATCTACCAGTTCTATTAACAGGCTATAGTATAGCATAGCATAGCATAGCATAGCATAGCATAGTATAGTATAGTATAGCATAGCATTATTACCTGGTGACTCTATCTACCAGTTAGGGTTAGGAATGTGTTAGGGTTAGGGTTAGTAAAGTGTTTGGGTTAGGGTTAGGAATGGGTTAGGGTTAGTAATGTGTTTGGGTTAGGGTTACGGTTAGTAATGTGTTTGGGTTAGGGTTAGGAATGGGTTAGGGTTAGTAATGTGTTTGGTTTAGGGTTAGGAATGGGTTAGGGTTGGGGTTAGTAATGTGTTTGGGTTAGGGTTAGTTATGTGTTTGGCGCCCATGACCTTTGAGTTGACCTTTAAACTGGGAGTTTTAAGATATCAAATTATTAAAGGACAAAAGGAATAAAAAGTCTGAAGTATACCCTGGGTTTAAATCATTAGACTTACACAAAATTAGAATAATCATTAAATTACAAGAAGTACCCCACCCACAGATAGACCTACATCAACTCATGCAGACGGTAGATATGCTGTAGTTGGAATCGATATAATCTATTTTGCATAACACCAGCATTGTGCCCTGAACTCACTATGGGGGATTTGACCTGCTGCTTTGTGATGTGTGAAACAGAGGCAGCTATGGGGGATTTGACCTGCTGCTTTGTGATGTGTGAAACAGAGGCAGCTATGGGGGATTTGACCCGCTGCTTTGTGATGTGTGAAACAGAGGCAGCTATGGGGGATTTGACCTGCTGCTTTGTGATGTGTGAAACAGAGGCAGAGGGAGCAGGTGTGTCCAATAGCTCAAGGGACAGCCAGCGGGGCTTCTCACCTGTTTGGAAGCTGGGCAAGTCCTAACAAAAGCCCAGTCAGCAACACCGTCAAACGGCAGTCCCAGGGGCTTCAGTGTGTCAGGCTGATCACACACAAACACACACACACACACACACACACACTGGACCAGAGGTTCAAGGTGTTAGGCTGATTGGAGGCTAACCCACAGAGGACACCGTCCTGGCGGATTCTGAACACACACACACACACACACACACACACACAGAACTTTCTACAGAAGTTAAATCAAATTCATCGTCCCTGAATAACGTGTCACTATATTTATGTTAAACACACTCTAACCAGCTGCAATAGTCAAAATGAAATTCAAGTTAAAACATGTTGTTGTTTAATCTATGTTTATGAGTTAAATGAGGTACATTAAAAATGCTGACTGGAACAATAGTCAGTCTGTTCAGTTTGGAGTGGCAGCTGCCTCCTCCTCCATCCTGCAGTCACTCAGCCCAGGGGTTCCTCAACGGCAGTGAGCCTCTACTCTCAGAAACTCCTGGTGCATGCTGGGTTATGAAACTTTACAGTCTGAAAACTCCTTAGGCTATGAAGGGGTGATGTAAGGTTAGATAAGAAAGAAAGAAAGAAAGAAAGAAAGAAAGAAAGAAAGAAAGAAAGAAAGAAAGAAAGAAAGAAAGAAAGAAAGAAAGAAACGGTCTCTGCTGGCCTCTAGTGGAGAGTATCACACTCTACAGGTTGTTGTAGTGTGCAAGTATTTCACAGAATGAGTTTCCCATACATAAATACCTATTAGTCAAGTTACACTGAATGAATGGCCATCCAGCCAATCTCAGTCATTTGGCCAACCCACAGTGCCAGAGAAGAGATAACAGTACGGTACGCACATGCAGTGAGGTATGGAGGACCAAAGCTGTCATAATTAAAAATAAATAGAAAAATAAATAAATGATTCAAAAAATAAATATAATGCTTTTACATTTCTGTATGCATTTCTTCTTCACTATGCAAATGTGGAGGCGGTGCTTTCATTTTCAGTCTTAGCAACCAAACTAGGAAAAGGCACTATGGTTAATAATAACAATTCATTTTATTTATATAGCGCTTTTCTAAGACCCAAAGACGCTTTACAGAAAAAGAATGAGACAATAATGCTCAGACAGAGAGCAACACACTAGAGTACAACAGTTAAGACAGAGATGGACAGAAAGGCAACATTAAGGCAAGAACAACACTACACTACACTACACTACAAATAGACCAAACAATGAGTTGACAAAGACACAAGTAAAAGAATAACTGTTTTAGGGTTAGCCAGGTTATAATCACATAAATGCTTAGGGGTAGGCCAGATTGAAAAGATGGGTTTTGAGGTGAGATTGAAAGCTGGGTAGTGAGTTTGAATTGCGAATTTCAGGAGGGAGAGAGTTCCAGAGTTTGGGTGCTGCCCTACAGAACGCACGATCACGAGCGCACCCTTTTAGACAAACTGACAATTTATAAATTTGTCTTCTAATTCATAAACGTTTACTAAACCTAACAAAAATTCAGAAGATGAGACAGTTTCATCACTTAATTAAATGGCTGAACGGAGGTAGCCATTTCTATTGTGAGCCTGGCTAAGCATAGTGCCTTTTCCTAGTTTGGTTGCTAAGACTGAAAATGAAAGCACCGCCTCCTCATTTGCATAATAAATAAGAAATGTATACAGAAATGTAAAGGCAAATGTAAAAGGAAATGTAAAAAGCAATAAAGAAATGTAAATAAGAAAGTAAATAAGCAGGTGAATTAATACAAAGGAAGATACAATCAATGGCATTATATTTATTTTTGAGTCATTTATTTATTTATGTATTTGCTTAAAATTTGGGCAGCTTGGGTCCTCCATATTCAGGGCTTATGGCACTCACTCGTTGTGAATACGAATTAGGTAATAACAACAAATGATAGTATGAAACGACTATTTAACTCGTTCACAATTTTTCTTTATGTTTTCTTTAGTAACTTTGTGGTATGTGCCACCTAACATTAGTAGTTGAACATAAAATTAAATAAGCTCGCTCTCCTACTAGACCTAGTTGTTAGCAATGATCTCGAACGCAAGCTAATTGAAGCTGACATATAGCTAGGCCTAGCCTATAGCATAGTGAGTCAGTATTTTACTATGGGCTCGTCTCAAAGCCAATTCGTTTTTTGGTCAGATGCCCGAAATAGGGTCTGCGGTTCACGAAAGCTCATGAGATTCCCGTTTTGTTCTATATCAGAACATAAAATACGTGTTTACGTCTCAAAAAAACCGTTGCTAAGTGCAGTGGCTAAATGAAACTACAGGTTGTGGGGGGTAAGGGTGCTGTGATAGTTACGACAATCACGCAACTAACTCAATACTGGACGTGCGGACATAAAACTGATATCTATCATCTCGTCTGACTAGGGGTATATTGGGGCATATTTTATTTCCCAAAATGTTGAACTATCTAAAGTGGTGGAGACGTTGAACTCCTGGTCCTACGACCTGTAGTGTATAGCTCTTTGTCAGCTTATCACTTCTGGCGTTTACATCTACGCATCAAGAAGCATGAAAGTGGTGTTCATTTGTGAACATTATCTTTCTGAACAACACGTTTAAGTATGATAAACTGTTTGTCTCAGAAGTCATTTTATGTAATAATACAAAATCCAATGGAAAAATCACCGTTTTTGATCGAGGGTACGCATGGCGATGCTGACTTCCGGGTCGGCCTCATTGACAGTATACATGAGTGGACCAAGTGATCGTGACGTCACCCATTGGTTTGTGGACCACCGTTTTGAAACCTCGAGTTTGGAATTTTGAAAATCGCCATGTTGGTTTCATAGGCCATCGCCATCTGTTTTTTCTAAACCAGAAGTGACGAAATTTACCATACTTGGACTAGAGGGTGGGGCTGGGGAGGAGCTGGAAGGAGCGATGGGTGAAGCCCGTTGCTACGTCTCTATCCCGATTGAGTGTCACAAGGAAGCCACGCCCTAAAGCATACCCTGCTTTATCGTCTATTTTACTCTAAATGGGACCATCATTTACAAAATGAACATCATGCTGTATTGAAAAAGACTTGAAACTAGCGATTGAGACCATAAACTTGTAAGGAAAATGTTTACTGATGTAATAAAGTAAGTGAGAAGTAGGGTCATTTTCTCACAGACTTCCATAAAATCTAGTTGCTTCTGAAACCAGAGAGAGTCGCCCCATGCTTGTTATTAGAAAGATTACAGGTTTAAAGCACTTCCGCATAGGCTTCATTTTTCAGGGCTGGAACTACTCCCTCGGTCGGCCTACAAGAATATGTCATCCGTGACTCACTCTATACTCCAATAATTGTCACAGCTAGAAACCAAGTTACAGTCTGAATACCTGCCTTATTTGCGGCACCCTCTGTCTTCAAATGTTTCTTGTCTCAGCAAGCTGCTAATTGGCCGGCTTAGAAGTCTGTAGTGCAGACTACTGTTGGCTACTACATATTTGCTGTGTAGCCCACCTCTAGAACCCTGCTCCACTACACTGCCACCAGTTATAAAATAATCTGCATGAAAATTACCTTTTGAATCAATTACAGGCTATTTTGGGGGATGAGGGAGTGAGAGAGAGAAATAAATAAAGCAACATAAAAAACTGAATCATCAATGTGGAACCTATGTGGTACTCCAAACTGAATAGTGGTCAAATAAAGGGAAACATTTTTTAAATCATAGTTCTCTGTTTATTGCAAATTTCTTCCACACGGTCATTGTACGTTGTCTAAACGTCATTGCCAGTGGAATATCACTTGTTATTGCTGCTGCTGCTGATAACCTTCCCAGAGGAGTCCACTTCCTGGACGATGGTCACCACCTTGGTGGTCACGGTCTTTGTGGTGGAGGATGTACTGCAGAGACACACAAACACAGGTTAGTCTCTCACACTAGGCAGTGGATTTGTCTCTGTGGCTTTGATCAGTTAGCCCAGCACCATGTCTGCCATAGCCATGTTCACCTCTCCAGTTCCCCATCCAGCAGCCTCCTGTACTCAGCGATCTCCATCTCCAGCCTGGTCTTGATGTCCAGCAGTGTTTTGTACTGTTGTCCCTGACGCTCCAGATCAGCTCTGAGCTGAGACAGCTGTTCCTCCAGGCTGCCCACCTGTCTCTGGTAGCCTGTTAGCATGCTGGCATAGCGGCTCTGGGTGTCAAACAAGGTGCCCTCCAGAGAAGCTTTCTGGAGGAGCCCAAAGCACAGAGGATACATGTTTACATGTTTACAGTCAACACCAATGATGTCGGTGATGATTACACAGAACACAGTCTCACCATGCTGATCTGTGATTGGAGCTCGATCTCCAGACTCTGCAGGGTGCGTCTGACCTCTGTGACCTCTGACCTGGAGGACTGCAGGGTCTCTGTGCTGACTGCCACCTCCTGGTTCAGCTCACTGCTCTGTGGGCCAGGAGGAGAGGTCAACATGAAGCCCTCAGAGGAACATTTAGAGAAATCACATGGTGGTCCAGCTCTACCTTGGCCTGGAACCAGGTCTCCAGATCCCCACGGTTCTTGTTGGTGACGGCCTCATAGTGTTCTCTGATCCCGGCCATGACCTTGGAGAGGTCCTCCTGAGGAGCAGCGTCCACCTCTACGTTCACCTGGCCGCTCATCTGGGCTTGCGCGGACAGTAGCTCCTGGAAAAGCATCTCAGTCAGCATCTCTGGAGCATCTCCTTTCTAAAACTGTGTTTTTCCTTTTGGCCTCAACAGAGTTTAGTTTAACAAAATGATTTGAACTTAACAACAGCAAAGAAGGTATTGTAAGTACTGTACATTATGTTCAGTCATATTTTATTAAGTACATTTATTGAATACAATGTTATTATCCCTACTAATTAAATCAATGCTTTGTTAGTATGAAAATGACACAGACAGTGGTGCTGTCCTGCATGGCTTACTTCAGCGTGGTTGTTCTTGAGAAAGATCAGCTCCTCTTTCAGGCCTTCAATCTGCATCTCCAGGTTAGACCTTCCAAGGTTCAGCTCCTCCAGGACTCTCTGCAGCCCGCCGATGTCTGCCTCCACAGACTGGCGCATAGCCAGCTCGTTCTCATACCTACACACACACACACACACACACACACACACACACACACACACAGACACACACACCAGCCAGAAGGTAGTGGAGCAGCTCTCGTTAAGGAAAGAAGGATGAGAGGTTATTGATATGAAGTATTACAGGGTTAGGGTTATTGATATGAAGTATTACAGGGTTAGGGCTATTGATATGAAGTATTACAGGGTTAGGGCTATTGATATGAAGTATTACAGGGTTAGGGCTATTGATATGAAGTATTACAGGGTTAGGGTTATTGATATGAAGTATTACAGGGTTAGGGTTATTGATATGAAGTATTACAGGGTTAGAGTTATTGATATGAAGTATTACAGGGTTAGGGTTATTGATATGAAGTATTACAGGGTTAGGGTTATTGATATGAAGTATTACAGGGTTAGGGTTATTGATATGAAGTGTTACAGGGTTAGGGTTATGATATGAAGTATTACAGGGTTAGGGTTATTGATATGACGTCAAAGAGAAGCTGGCAGAAGTCAGACTCACTTTACTTTGAAGTCATCTGCGGCCAGCTTAGCATTGTCAATGGACAGGTAGATTCCTCCATCTCCACGTGTAGCCTCAATAATCTGAAAGGGAATGCATGGAAACAGAGAGAGACATTTTAAACACGCCCTGGGCTGTCGGTTGTGACAGAGACCTGTTTGGTAAATGACCATAGCCTGAGGCTCATCGATGGAGATCCTGTCCACCTGTCCACCTGTCAACCTGTTCACCTCTCTACCTGTCAATCAGTCTACCTGTCTACCTGTCTACCTGTCCATCTGTCTACCTGTCTACCTGTTCACCTGTTCACCTGTCCATCTGTCTACCGCTCCACCTGTCTACCTGTCCACCCGTCTACCTGTCCACCTGTCCACCTGTCTACCTGTTTAACTGTCCACCTGTCTACTTGTCCACCTGCCTAAAATGTTGTACATAGCAGAACTACTGAGTAAAAACGATTTATAGAGCCTAATAATGTTACTGTGACAAATGGGTCCACTGGTGTTTGTAATGAATCAACAAGACACAAAAATTACAACATAAAAATACAATTAGCCATTTGAAATGTTAAAGCTAAAGTGCGCTCCCCCATTAGAGGAGATAAGCTACCTGGCTGTTCCCATGTCCTTACCTGGCTGCTCCCCTGTCCTTAACTGGCTGTTCCTCTGTCCTTACCTGGCTGTTCCCCTGTCCTTACCTGGCTGTTCCCATGTCCTTACCTGGCTGTTCCCCTGTCCTTACCTGGCTGTTCCCCTGTCCTTACCTGGCTGTTCCCATGTCCTTACCTGGCTGTTCCCTGTCCTTACCTGGGTGTTCCCCTGTCCTTACCTGGCTGTTCCCCTGTCCTTACCTGGCTGTTCCCTGTCCTTACCTGGCGCTGCAGGAGGGTGATGGTGGCTGTGTGGGCAGTGCAGTCGTGACTCTCCGGTTTGGTCTTGCTCTCCAGGAACTGGCGGATCTTCAGCTCCAGATCAGCGTTGGCCTTCTCCAGAGAGCGCACCTTCTCCAGGTAGGTGGCCAGGCGGCCGTTGAGGTTCTGCATGGCCATCTTCTCGTTGTCGTTGATATCGACCGAGCTGACAGCACACATCTCTTCTCCAGGTCCAGAGAAGGAGCGTGTGGCGCTGGAGATACGCACCCCAGAGCCCCCTGCTCCTCCGTACACGCTGCCCGCCCGCAGGGACCCCACCCGGCCTCCTCCACTGGACAGGAAGCTACGACTGGAGAAGGAGGTCATGATGGAGGTTGGTGTCTGTCTGCTCTGGAGAGGAGAGGAGGAGATACGGTCTGCTCGCTTGGGAGAGGAGTGAGTGGAGAGTGGAGAGTCATGGCTCCTTTTATGCTCCTCAGTGAGACCACCTCTTCACTCGGACAACAGCCTGAAGGTCCAGGATCCCAGGCCTCAGGGCAGCTGGAGAACAGGTCGGCCCAGCTGGGAGTTCCAACTGGTCCGGTCACATACTGGAAGAAGGGAGTTCTACCGAGGTCTTTAGAAATGTGGGGGTCAAACATTCTTAATGGAAATGGAAGGGATTGTTACGATTGTCATTTATATAAATGGTTAATCAGCTGTACTTAATAACAGTAGACCGTAATTATGCGTGAAACAGCCCAGCCCTCTTACTGGCCCTCTTACTGGCCCTCCACGCACCCTGTGGGTTCTGTTGAAAGGAATCTCAGAGAGGTTCTGTCCCGACCCTAGACCCCAGGTCATTGGTTCTGTCCTAGAGTTCAGGTCATTGGTTCAGTCCTACGGCTTAAATGCCTACCAAAGCCCACGTTTGTTTATTTGAATTCATTCTATTTATTATTTAATTATCGTTACTTATTTATTTCATATTCTCTTATTTTGATACGTTTTGTCTTAAAGTAACGGGGGAATATGTTTCATTTTCCTCTTATTTTATTTACCGGTCATTTGTGTTTTTAATTCCGCTTTTATTTTATTTTTATTTAACCCTTTCATTTATATAAACGTATGTGTTGTGTTTGTTAAAGCACTTTGTAACACTGTCAAGATAAGGTATTATTATGATCACGCCCCCACCCAGCTAGGTGTGACTGGAACCTGCCTAGCAGGCCGCTAATGACCCAGAGACCAACGCCCAGCTCTAACACAACCTAGCCAGAGGGGGCTTGGTCATTTCATTGTTCTTTAAGAAGAATTTTGTTGGATCCATTTATCCTGGTTCATGTCCAATGCATTCAACTCTGTTAAGTGAGACAACTTGCTATAACTAAACCCGAAGTTAAAACTGAGCCTTATATTATTATTTTCAGTTGTTTTAAACTAATGTATTTGCATTTTGTAAGACATTTCTTCAAGTCTAAATATGGGCTTTTAAGTTCAGTGGAATGATATATTATCAAAGTGTATATTTGGCAGACAGACTATTTCAGTGGTAATATGCTATTTTAGTGGAGCATTCACTTTGTCTTTTCTATTATTTGTTTGATCGCTGGTTTGCTGTGTGAGAGGTGACAGGTTGAGCCCAGCCCCTCCCAATTTCAACCTTTTTTCAGATTTTGACCGCAACCCTCCAGGTGCAGACTGCATAGTTTGTTTTAGCACTGAGCCAAAGGATACCCTTCCCCCTGCAGTAGATTGTAGCCTAACCCTAACCCTTCCCCCTGCAGTAGATTGTAGCCTAATAATAATAATAATAATTCATTTTATTTATACAGCGCTTTTCTTACACCCAAAGACGCTTCACAACAAGAGAACAGGCAAATAAAACAGAAATACAAGACAAACGGATAACAGGAGAACAGGTCGAGATAAGACAGCAATACAAACTACAGTAAAATTTGGCAGAAATGTTGTAGAGGTAAGGGGCGTTTGAGTTAATTTGAGTAGGCTAGGGTGAAAAGGTAGGTTTTAAGATGGCTTTTGAAGATAGGAAGTGAGTTTGAATCCCGAATGAAAGGAGGAAGAGAGTTCCAGAGTTTAGGTGCTGCCCTAGAAAAGGCACGCTCCCCAAGGTTTTTTAGTTTTGCTTGTGGGGTGACCAATTTCATTTCAGAGGAGGAATGGAGTGTCTGGGTGGGAAGAGCTGTAGAAGATCCGAAAGGTAGGGGGGGGCCAGGTTATGTAAAGCTTTGAAGGTGAGGAGAAGGATTTTATAAGTAATACGATGATTAAACCTAAACAGTATATACACATACATAACTTATAACGACATGTTTCAAACCGTAAAGGAGAGCAGTAAACCAGTTCACAAAAGAAAATAAATAAATAATTTTGTTTTGTTATTTTGTGCTGACGATGCCGTTTTGAACGCATGGATTCCAGCTTCAGATTTCAATTTTAGTTTTTCTAGCCCTAACCCTTCCCCCTGCAGTAGATTGTAGCCTAACCCTAACCCTTCTCCCTGCAGTAGATTGTAGCCTAACCCTAACCCTTCCCCCTGCAGTAGATTGTAGCCTAACCCTAACCCTTCCCCCTGCAGTAGATTGTAGCCTAACCCTTCCCCCTGCAGTAGATTGTAGCCTAACCCTAACCCTTCTCCCTGCAGTAGATTGTAGCCTAACCCTAACCCTTCCCCCTGCAGTAGATTGTAGCCTAACCCTAACCCTTCCCCCTGCAGTAGATTGTAGCCTAGCCCTAACCCTTCCCCCTGCAGTAGATTGTAGCCTAACCCTAACCCTTCCCCCTGCAGTAGATTGTAGCCTAACCCTAACCCTCCCCCCTGCAGTAGATTGTAGCCTAACCCTAACCCTTCCCCCTGCAGTAGATTGTAGCCTAACCCTAACCCTTCCCCCTGCAGTAGATTGTAGCCTAACCCTAACCCTTCTCCCTGCAGTAGATTGTAGCCTAACCCTAACCCTTCTCCCTGCAGTAGATTGTAGCCTAACCCTAACCCTTCCCCCTGCAGTAGATTGTAGCCTAACCCTAACCCTTCCCCCTGCAGTAGATTGTAGCCTAACCCTAACCCGGTGGGTGGCCCGATGGCTCATTGGGTTAAGGTGCTGACCACTAAGGCTAGTCCTTAACGCAGTGGCCCGGGTTAAGGTGCCTAGCACTAAGGCTAGTCCTTAATGCAGTGGCCCAGGTTAAGGCGCTGACCACTAAGGCTAGTCCTTAACACAGCGGCCCGGGTTAAGGTGCCTAGCACTAAGACTAGTCCTTAACGCAGCGGCCCAGGTTAAGGTGCCTAGCACTAAGGCTAGTCCTTAACACAGCGGCCCGGGTTAAGGTGCTTACCACTAAGGCTAGTCCTTAACACAGCGGCCCGGGTTAAGGTGCCTAGCACTAAGGCTAGTCCTTAACGCAGCGGCCCGGGTTAAGGTGCTGACCACTAAGGCTAGTCCTTAACACAGCGGCCCGGGTTAAGGTGCCTAGCACTAAGGCTACTCCTTAACGCAGTGGCCCGGGTTAAGGCGCTGACCACTAAGGCTAGTCCTTAACACAGCGGCCCGGGTTAAGGCGCTGACCACTAAGGCTAGTCCTTAACACAGCGGCCCGGGTTAAGGTGCCTAGCACTAAGGCTAGTCCTTAACGCAGCGGCCCTGGTTAAGGTGCCTAGCACTAAGGCTAATCCTTAACATAGCGGCCCGGGTTAAGGTGCTTACCACTAAGGCTAGTCCTTAACGCAGCGGCCCGGGTTAAGGCGCTGACCACTAAGGCTAGTCCTTAACACAGCAGCCCGGGTTTGATTTGGCCCTATGCTGCATGTCCTCACCCCTCTCGCCCTCCTACATTTCCTTTCAACCCACTTTCCTGTCTCAATAAAGTAACACAAACATATATCTTTAAAAACACCTTGGTAGCAGAAAGACATACAGAGAGCAATAAACTAAAGTATTTCCTTACAGCTAACAGAACCAGAGGAGGTGATGGGATGGTGAGTCAACAGACAAACAACACACAGACCCCCAGCTAAGCCTTTATTGATGATCTCTATGAACAACACACAGACCCCCAGCTAAGCCTTTATGGATGATCTCTATGAACAACACACAGACCCCCAGCTAAGCCTTTATGGATGATCTCTATGAACAACAGGGTGTTCATAGAGTGTGCTGTGTGTCTCAGTCGTCATCGTTGAGGACATCGGAGTCCACCACCTCATCATCCACTATCTCTTGCACCTTGATGATGGCCTTCCGGGTGGTGGTGGTGGTGGTGGTGGTGGTGGTGGACTGGGGGCTGCAGACACACACACAGGTAACACGTTCTGCATTATTCCAACACTACGTAAAGGCATTGTGTCTTTATTGTGAGTTGAAGCAGTCATTATACCACCACTGAAGGGTAGACAAGACTGGTCCCTATTTGCTTTATTTCCCTGACACTATAATACTCAGAGATGATTGGTTAGCTATGGCATGAGGTAATTCTAACAGCGCTGCATCTGGCCCTGCAATGTCTTGTTTGGCCCAGTAGAGGGCGACAATACTCCAGTACTAAACTCCCCACGATTGTATTTCCTTCACCTGTAGAGTTCCCCATCCAGCAGCCTCCTGTACTCAGCGATCTCCATCTCCAGCCTGGTCTTGATGTCCAGCAGTGTTTTGTACTGTTGTCCCTGACGCTCCAGGTCAGCTCTGAGCTGAGACAGCTGTTCCTCCAGGCTGCCCACCTGTCTCTGGTAGCCCTTTAGCATACTGGCATAGCGGCTCTGGGTGTCAAACAGGGTGCCCTCCAGAGAAGCTTTCTGGAGGAGCCCAAAGCACAGAGGATACATGTTTACATGTTTACAGTCAACACCAATGATGTCGGTGATGATTACACAGAACACAGTCTCACCATGCTGATCTGTGATTGGAGCTCGATCTCCAGACTCTGCAGGGTGCGTCTGACCTCTGTGACCTCTGACCTGGAGGACTGCAGGGTCTCTGTGCTGACTGCCACTTCCTGGTTCAATGCCTCTGACTGGAAAGACATTTTAAAAACACCTTGAGCTCCTCATCAGGGATGCTAGATAATTAGCTTTAGTAGATGCCACATAAGACCATAGAAGCCAGTGAGTAACTTACCTGAAATATTAGCATTATCAGCATTAGCATTTGATCTAAAATAAAACTTACCTGTAATATTAGCATTAGCATTTTGTCTAAAATAAAACATACCTGTAATATTAGCATTATTTAGCATTATCCTTTGGTCTGAAGTAAAACTTACCTATAATATTAGCATTAGCATTTGGTCTAAATTAAAACTTACCTGTAATATTAGCATTATTAGCATTAGCATTTGGTCTAAATTAAAACCGTGTTCATTTTCCTGCTGTGTTTTAAATTGTCTACACAGAAGCAGTGTGCATGTCCCTGCTATGTTTGTAGGCACTACCTTGGCCTGGAACCAGGTCTCCAGATCTCTATGTTTGTAGGCTCTACCTTGGCCTGGAACCAGGTCTCCAGATCTCTATGTTTGTAGGCTCTACCTTGGCCTGGAACCAGGTCTCCAGATCTCTATGTTTGTAGGCTCTACCTTGGCCTGGAACCAGGTCTCCAGATCTCTATGTTTGTAGGCTCTACCTTGGCCTGGAACCAGGTCTCCAGATCTCTATGTTTGTAGGCTCTACCTTGGCCTGGAACCAGGTCTCCAGATCTCTATGTTTGTAGGCTCTACCTTGGCCTGGAACCAGGTCTCCAGATCTCTATGTTTGTAGGCACTACCTTGGCCTGGAACCAGGTCTCCAGATCTCTATGTTTGTAGGCTCTACCTTGGCCTGGAACCAGGTCTCCAGATCTCTATGTTTGTAGGCTCTACCTTGGCCTGGAACCAGGTCTCCAGATCTCTATGTTTGTAGGCTCTACCTTGGCCTGGAACCAGGTCTCCAGATCTCTATGTTTGTAGGCTCTACCTTGGCCTGGAACCAGGTCTCCAGATCTCTATGTTTGTAGGCTCTACCTTGGCCTGGAACCAGGTCTCCAGATCTCTATGTTTGTAGGCTCTACCTTGGCCTGGAACCAGGTCTCCAGATCTCTATGTTTGTAGGCTCTACCTTGGCCTGGAACCAGGTCTCCAGATCTCTATGTTTGTAGGCACTACCTTGGCCTGGAACCAGGTCTCCAGATCTCTATGTTTGTAGGCACGACCTTGGCCTGGAACCAGTTCTCCAGATCTCTATGTTTGTAGGCACGACCTTGGCCTGGAACCAGGTCTCCAGATCTCTATGTTTGTAGGCACTACCTTGGCCTGGAACCAGGTCTCCAGATCTCTATGTTTGTAGGCACGACCTTGGCCTGGAACCAGGTCTCCAGATCTCTATGTTTGTAGGCACTACCTTGGCCTGGAACCAGGTCTCCAGATCTCTGCGGTTCTTGGCGGCTACGGCCTCATAGTGTTCTCTGATCCCGGCCATGACCTTGGAGAGGTCCTCCTGAGGAGCGGCGTCCACCTCCACGTTCACCTGGCCGCTCATCTGGGAACGCATGGACAACAAGTCCTACCATGGAGACACACACACACACACACACACACACACACACACACACACACACACACACACACACAGCAGATTCAACATGCAGCTGAAATGCCTCTTTCATCACAGCTACCACATTGGATTCAAACAGAAACCTTTGTTTGTGAAGTCAGGTTTTGCACCTGGAGGACAAACACCTGGACCAGCTCGAATCTACAGCTCAATGCCCCAATACCCTAACTCTTTACTAAAGATAAAAATAAAATTAAAAATGAATAAAAAACCTTCATGAAGGTTTCTATGGAGCGTGTAGTCTGAGCCAGCTCTAACCAATACCCTAACTCATTCAGAATAAAGGTTTTAATAGAGTGGTAGTCTGAGCCAGCTCTAACCAATACCCTTACTCTTTCAGAATAAAGGTTTCTATGGAGTGGTAGTCTGAGCCAGCTATAACCAATACCCTAACTCTTTCAGAATAAAGGTTTCTATGGAGCGTGTAGTCTGAGCCAGCACTAACCAATACCCTAACTCTTTCAGAATAAAGGTTGCTATGGAGCGTGTAGTCTGAGCCAGCTCTAACCAATACCCTAACTCTTTCAGAATAAAGGTCTCTATGGAGCGTGTAGTCTGAGCCAGCTCTAACCAATACACTTACTCTTTCAGAATAAAGGTTGCTATGGAGCGTGTAGTCTGAGCCAGCTCTAACCAATACCCTTTCTCTTTCAGAATAAAGGTTTTAATGGAGAGTGTAGTCGGAGCCTGTTCTAACCAATACCCTTACTCTTTCAGAATAAAGGTTTTAATAGAGTGGTAGTCTGAGCCAGCTCTAATAAATACTCTAACTCTTTCAGAATAAAGGTTTTAATGGAACAGTGTACTAATACCCTAACTCTCCTGTGTCCATGTTGCCATGGCGGTGGTGTCTGTCCAGAGGTGTTGTCTATTGGCTCCTACAGAACAGAAGGACAGACGCCGCAACCATGGCAATGTGGACGGGTTGCTGGGATACCCAGACCCACCTCTTGGTGGTTTCTCTTCAGGTGAATCAGCTCCTCTCTGAGGCCCTCAATCTGCATCTCCAGGTCAGACCGAGACATGGTCAGCTCATCCAGAACCCTCCTCAGCCCAGCGATGTCTGCCTCCACAGACTGGCGCATTGCCAGCTCGTTCTCATACCTGCACCACACGCACACACCAGGGTCATGTTTAACATGACAAAAAAATACAACCTTGTTTTTAAATGTGTTTATGACTAATGAGCATCATGAAAATTATTATTTGTTAAAGATAACAAATAGGGATTTTTGTTTATTCACAATAGATTGCTTTAAAACTAGCCAATCCATCACTTACTTGACTTTAAAGTCGTCAGCAGCGAGCTTAGCATTGTCGATGGCCAGGTAGATTCCTCCATTAAAACTGGCGGCGTCTTGGATCTGTGAGGACACAAGCACTGAGTATTACATGACTCTGGTGGGTGCTCTGAGTCACTGAGGCAGCATTAAACTATGGACTGTCCCTGTGTTGGGTCAGCTCCTATCCTCCCTGTGTTGGATCAGTTCCTATCCTCCCTGTGTTAGATGAGTTCCTATCCTCCCTGTGTTGGATCAGTTCCTATCCTCCCTGTGTTAGATCAGTTCCTATCCTCCCTGTGTTAGATCATCTCCTATCCTCCCTGTGTTGGATCAGCTCCTATCCTCCCTATGTTAGATCAGCTCCTATCCTCCCTGTGTTAGATCAGTTCCTATCCTCCCTGTGTTAGATCAGTTCCCATCCTCCCTATGTTAGATCAGCTCCTATCCTCCCTGTGTTAGATCAGTTCCTATCCTCCCTGTGTTAGATCAGTTCCTATCCTCCCTTTGTTAGATCAGCTCCTATCCTCCCTGTGTTAGATCAGCTCCTATCCTCCCTGTGTTAGATCAGCTCCTATCCTCCCTGTGTTAGATCAGCTCCTATCCTCCCTGTGTTAGATCAGTTCCTATCCTCCCTGTGTTAGATCAGTTCCTATCCTCCATGTGTTAGATCAGCTCCTATCCTCCCTGTGTTAGATCAGCTCCTATCCTCCCTGTGTTAGATCAGTTCCTATCCTCCCTGTGTTAGATCAGCTCCTATCCTCCCTGTGTTAGATCAGCTCCTATCCTCCCTGTGTTAGATCAGCTCCTATCCTCCACAGAAGATCCACTTCCCTCTCTGCTCAGACCTCAGCCTAGGTGGGGGCGGGTGGGGGTGGGGAGAGGTGCGGCCACAGCTCGCTCTGGAACCCTTTGTCTCTCCGACACACTGCATTTTGCTCCAGGGTATTGTTTTTGTATTTATTCTTTTTGTATTCTAACAACAGTTTGTCTCCTCTTTCGTATTCAATATTCATTCAAGCCACAGTGGCTTCACGTACAGGACATGAAGATCCATTTGTCATTGTGTATTTCTGTATTTACCAAACAAAACACGAAGGAAGGTGCCGTGTATGAGAGTGTGTTTGTGTAGAGAAGGACAGCTGGCCTCACCTGCTCTTGGAGATCACTGATGGCCGCCTTGAAGGCAATGCAGTCGTGACTCTCCGGTGTGGCCTTGCTCTCCAGGAACTGGCGGATCTTCAGCTCCAGATCGGCGTTGGCCTTCTCCAGAGAGCGCACCTTCTCCAGGTAGGTGGCCAAGCGGTCGTTGAGGTTCTGCATGGTGGCCTTCTCATTGGCTGTCACGTCCACAGCGTCACTAAGGCCGACAGCAGAGAAGGAGCGTGTGGCGCTGGAGATACGCACCCCGGAGCCCCCTGCTCCTCCGTACACGCTGCCCGCCCGCAGGGACCCCACCCGGCCTCCTCCACTGGACAGGAAGCTACGACTGGAGAAGGAGGTCATGATTGAGGTTGGTGTCTGTCTGCTCTGGAGAGGAGAGGAGGAGATACGGTCTGCTCGCTTGGGAGAGGAGAGGAGTGAGGAGAGGTTTGGACACAGTGACTTTTTATGGCACACAGAGTGGGGGGGTGGGGGAGAAAGGAGGGTGCTCACATTCCATCCAAGAGCCCGAGGCCCAGAGTAAAAAGAATAAACGAACAAACAGCCATCAGGCCAGAGGGCTCCATCACTCCCAGAGTGAACAGAGACATACTGTACATTGTTACACAGTGACATCACTGAAGCACTGTACACCCACACTGATACTGGTCTCTGGCGATGAAACCCCTATTTTGTGTAACCATAGAAACAGTGTATATTTCAGGTGAACTGCAACAACAGGTAAACTCTGAAGAACCCCCCCCCCCCCCCCCCCCTATCTCTCTGCAGATGTGGATTCCTCCTCACAGGTCTCAACCTGTCTGCCATTCCTCAGAGCTCTGGAAGGGACAGGGACAGACTATATATGGGCAATGGAATCATTTGGTAAATAAAAATCACATTTATTTAAATGAATTAAGTGTGTAGATATAAAAACGATATTGTTATCAGTAAGGAAGTCATACAGCAAATAAAAACAGCAGCAGCATCTTCAAAGCCTTTGGGTTGAGCAACAATCTGCCAACCCTGAAGTCAAACAGCAACCGTGGGTGGGCAATAAAATGGAAATGGCTGTTAAAGAATCAAGGGCTCCATTGTTACCCAAGTCAGTAAATGACTTTAAACAACATCACTGCCCAATTGTGTGGTTTCCAACTTAAGGTTAGATAAATATTCACAGATCTGCCATAACATAGACATGGCCTCTATGATGGTCACCTTGTTCGGTTGCTTGAAGTTTAACGTTTTTAAACACAGATTTGGGCTCTTTTTTTGAATGATTAGGACAACTTGCTTACAGGTGCTTGTTGCTCCATTAACATTAGTCTCAGACTCTGCTAACAGTTTGCATTTCTAGCCAAAAATGACATTTTGATTTATTTTTTACGTTTACTACATACCTTCTAGAGGATGTAATTAAATCAAATGCTCAGAGAAGGTGCGCTCTATATGAGCGCCCTGGGCCCTGTATTCAGCCTTTAAAAAATCCAGGGATGACCGCCTGAACCTAACCAATCAGGAGAGTTTTTGCAAAGAAGCGGCTACCTGCCTGTCAATCACCTGGCGTTCACACTCAAGCTCATGAAGTCAGAACGTGTGGGAGGGGCCATGGGGAGGAATAGGAGGGACCAAAGATTTAGGAGGTTGACATTTTTTTGTGTTGTGATTCAAATTCTCTGAACTTTGCCCATTTTTTCGATTAAATTGTCAGTTGATTTCTTTTTTACAACCTAAAAGTTCCAAACTAATGGTTTTGATGACAAAATGGCTTCATACATTATTTCAGCAGTTGGAAATATTCACCTAGCTCAGACAGCCTTTTCGGTCACCTGTTGCACTACAGAGTTAAATAGCTTAGGAAATGATTCAACCGTTTTCAATTGAAAAATAAATCACAAACACACAATCAGTTTCAACAGCATGTGAGCACTTTTATTGTGTCGTAGTTTCCTGACAGAGAGCATGTAAGATAGCATGGCTGCTTGTCTTAATGGTAGACAGCTGATGATTCTTTGGATTCGCTGACGGTTCCCGCAGTGGAGCTCACCACCTTCCCATCCACAACCTCCTCCACGATGGTCACCACTTTGCGGGTGGTGGTGGTGGTGGAAGACGATTGGCTGGAGGGAAAAGCAACATCTTCATCAGGCTTCTCTTTAAGACAATCTACAGAAAAATGGGCTGGTTTTTTTTCTCTGCTGGCAGAAAGAGACCCCGACTCACCTGCTCGCCTCCCCATCCAGCAGCCTCCTGTACTCAGCGATCTCCATCTCCAGCCTGGTCTTGATGTCCAGCAGCATCTTGTATTCGTGGCCCTGGCGCTCCAGGTCAGCTCTGAGCTGCACCAGCTGTTCCTCCAGGGTTGTCACTTGTCTCTGGTAGCCTGACAGCTGCATGGAGTAGCGACTCTGGGTGTCTGCCAGAGTGTGCTCCAAGGACGATTTCTAGAGGAGGGGCAGGAAGGAATGATGAGTGATGGGGCCGGGGCTTAGAGCAGAGGTCAAAGGTTAAGGCTAATAATCTCACCATGCTGATCTGTGATTGGAGCTCGATCTCCAGACTCTGCAGGGTGCGTTTGACCTCCGTGATCTCTGACCTGGACGTCTGGACGGTTTCTATTTTCACGGACACCTCCTTGTTCAGCTCCTCAGTCTGGGGGTCAAAGAGCAGAAGGGGGGTTCCATTAGCCACAAGTCTACTGACTGTCCCGGAGTCATAATGTTGTTGCCGTTAGATTGGTCAACATAAGCATGTTTTAATGTAATTGACTAGCCACACATGGTCTAAGTATGTTTTAATGTAATTGACTAGCCACACATGGTCTAAGTATGTTTTAATGTAATTGACTAGCCACACATGGTCTAAGTATGTTTTAATGTAATTGACTAGCCACACATGGTCTAAGTATGTTTTAATGTAATTGACTAGCCACACATGGTCTAAGTATGTTTTAATGTAATTGACTAGCCACACATGGTCTAAGTATGTTTTAATGTAATTGACTAGCCACACATGGTCTAAGTATGTTTTAATGTAATTGACTAGCCACACATGGTCTAAGTATGTTTTAATCCATTCCTTAGTGACTTTGTTTTGTTACCTTGGCAGCGAACCAGGTCTCCAGATCTCTGCGGTTCTTGGCGGCTACGGCCTCATAGTGTTCTCTGATCTCAGCCATGACCTTGGAGAGGTCCTCCTGAGGAGCGGCGTCCACCTCTACGTTCACCTGGCCGCTCATCTGGGCTCGCATGGCCAGCAGCTCCTAAACCACAGGCAAAGGGCAAGGGTCAAAGGTCAACATGTGCTGTGCTGTCTATTACAACAAGTGAAGTGAACTGCCCTGAATTCAAAGGAAATTAACCATATAATCTGTTGGAAATCATTTAAATTATTAGTTTCTCGTGTATTTAAAGGAAAGGACCCCTTTGATGTGTTGTGGTTCCGACCCACCTCCTCATGGTTCTTCTTGAGGAAGATCAGCTCCTCTCTGAGGCCCTCAATCTGCATCTCCAGGTCAGACCGAGACATGGTCAGCTCATCCAGAACCCTCCTCAGCCCAGCGATGTCAGCCTCCACAGACTGGCGCATTGCCAGCTCGTTCTCATACCTGCACCACAGAAACACAGTGTGCACAGTGTGAGTGCAAAAAAACTGCTTTGGTTAAGAGGAACCGTCCTCTGGTTAAGGAAAGACACCCATTACTATTTCTATTGAAAACTTGACAACAATTTGTAGAACATATTTTTCCACTGCAGCATGAGCAGGTATTGGACTCACTTGACCCTGAAGTCGTCTGCTGCCAGCTTGGCGTTGTCGATGCTCAGGTAGATTCCTCCATTGATGCGAGTGGCATCCTGGATCTGCACAGAACACAATCAAATGATCACCAGATTAGCTTTCCCACAGTGCGCTCTGCCCCACAGCTAATGAATATACATCTATGAGTGGTTGAATAGATTCTCCACTTTAACTTGATCAATACTCTATCTTGATTATGCATAGCAGCGACTTGATTATTTATCATTCCATTGTAACCCTACTATAATGTATTGATTTATGGATCATACTGCTGGGGTAGTGTTGACTGTGTTGCTAAGCAATGGAGGCCCTTTGCTCTCCTCTTTCACAAGAAGGCAAACATAGCTCGCCATAAAATATGATTCATGTTTACTGCCTTTAGGTTAATATGCTAAATATTTAACTTGCTGTTGACTAATCATCCCTCTATTCCTGTTCAAAATATATAGTGCTGATCCCAAATGCCTGGCCATGCTTTTGAAGCTGGTCAGAGAGTGTTGCAGGAAGAGGGAGGGACTCTTCTTACCTTGCCCTGGAGGTCAGAGATGGTCACATGGAAGCTGCTGTAGTCTCTAGCACTGGGAGAGGTCTTGCTCTCCAGGAACTGGCGGATCTTCAGCTCCAGATCGGCGTTGGCCTTCTCCAGAGAGCGCACCTTCTCCAGGTAGGTGGCCAGGCGGTCGTTGAGGTTCTGCATGGTGGCCTTCTCATTGGCTGAGTGGTCGATGGGGTCACCCAGCTGGAATCCTCCGCCACCTCCCAAACCACCACCACCGCCAAAACCAGCACCACCGCCATAACCAGCACCTCCTCCAAAACCACCACCACCACCGGCAGAGAAGGAGCGAGAGGCGCTGGCACTGGAGATGCGTGTCCCCATGCCCCCTGCCCCCCCATACACACTGCCACTGCTCCTCATGCTCATGCGAGCTCCGCCGCCCAGAGAGCTCCTCATGGAGCCAGAAGACATGGAGTAGGTAGTCATGGTGGAGAAGATGGAGGCTGTCAGTCTGCTCTGTCTGAAGAGGAGAGAGTGAGGAGAACAGAAACCTGCAGCTTTTTATAGAACCTGAGACAGAGGGGGGTGGGGGAGGAGGGAGGACACACCTGCTGTAGGTGACCTTTACAATGCAGGGTGTGTCTCTGAGCTGCAGCCTGATCTGTCTCTCTCCTGAGTAGGCAGAGCCAAGGAATGACACAGAAATGTCAGCCGTCAGTCAGGAAAGTGAGCCCTAAGCCTCCACATCTATCAAACCTTATATCAAAGGCACTAACGTCCATTCAGGCTTCAGGGAGAAGGATTTTCTGATTGAAAAAACAGAACACTGCAGCTTTTATGATTTATGATATATGAGAAAGGATATGTTAGTACTGTAATTCATCTACAGGTTTACTGGAAGCAAACGGAACATTTACATTGCCAGCCAGCCTGTCCACACACACATACACACACACACACATACACACACACACACACACACACACACACACAGACGGTGCAGGACTGGTTTGAACAGTTAACACCTGCTCTTGTAGAGTAAACATCCCCTGTTGAACGAGTCTTAGAACTGTTGTAATCTATTCAACAACATGCTACTTTCTGAATGAGAGAAGGGTTAGGGTTAAAGGTCAGGGTTAGGGTTAAAGGTCAGGGTTAGGGTTAAAGGGCAGGGTTAGGGTTAGGGTTAAAGGTCAGGGTTAGGGTTAAAGGTTAGGGTGAGGCTAGGGTTGGGGTGCTTTCTGAAATAGAGAAGATGGGGAGGGATAGTCTGGTTCCAGGAATCAAAGCTAGCAGTAGAATCGTTAGGATGGAGACTCAGAGCTAGAATACCAAACAAACAGACATGAAATACATATTTAAATGGTTGTCTAAGTAGGTGATAATCCGTGTGCAAGATCAGAACAAGATGATTCACACTTTAATGTTTTGTTCTACTTCATTCATGAAATGTATTTTTAGACAATGAGCTAGCAGTATAAGTCTTAGTGTGTGGTGAATCTGCCTCTAAGCCCATCATCTGCTGATGGTTAGTGGGTGTATTTGTCTTGGCAGGTCGCTGGAAAATACCTGCCTCTAGCAGCACTGTTGAAATCAATTAGACAGGATGGAACCTGTCTCCTCTCCATTAGCTAAGGACCTGTCTGTCTGCTAAGGACCTGTCTCTCTTCCATTAGACAGCTAAGGACCTGTCTGTCTGCTAAGGCCCTAGGCTGTGGCTTCCTATTGGTTGACAGACAGATTAATAGTGGTTGGTTGTTGACTCAAACATGACAGCCTTTGCACAATGAGCTGCCATCAGCACACCTCTTCTGTTCCCTGCCGCTCAGCTCACTGCCAGAAACTCAATGACTGTTCTTTCAAACGGGTTATTCATTATTAGGAGGTTTCTTTTCTTTACAACATCGGCTATAGTCGTGACAGTCTTCATGCTTGTGTCAAAAACAGTAACAATAAGCTACACCACGTGTAACAGTAACAGTGCTCATGCAGACCTCCACATCACGTGCACTAGCAGTAACAGTGCTCATGCAGACCTCCACATCACGTGCACTAGCAGTAACAGTGCTCATGCAGACCCCCACACCACGTGCACTAGCAGTAACAGTGCCCATGCACGCCTCCACACCGTGCACTAGCAGTAACAGTGCTCATGCAGACCTCCACACCGTGCACTAGCAGTAACAGTGCTCATGCAGACCTCCACATCACGTGCACTAGCAGTAACAGTGCTCATGCAGATCTCCACACCGTGCACTAGCAGTAACAGTGCTCATGCAGGCCTCCACACCACGTGCACTAGCAGTAACAGGGCTCATGCACGCCTCCACACCACGTGCACTAGCAGTAACAGTGTGCTCGGTCTGGGCCCTAACCACTCTCATATATTTGCATATACTGTGTGAATGACTATAAGGTGTTCTTTGATACGCTCTGATTCAGTCAACAGGTTGGGTTGGGGTTAGGTTAGGGTTAATTAAACGGTGTTGAGTTAGTGTTGAGGTCTGGTTGAATATGTTTCACTAGGTTGGGTAGTAGTTAAACGGTGTTCAGTTAGTGTTGAGGTCTGGTTGAATATGCTTCACTAGGTTGGGTAGTAGTTAGATGGTGTTGAGTTAGTGTTGAGGTCTGGTTGAATATGCTCCACTAGGTTGGGTAGTAGTAGTTAAACGGTGTTCAGTTAGTGTTGAGGTCTGGTTGAATATGCTCCACTAGATTGGGTAGTAGTTAAATGGTGTTGAGTTAGTGTTGAGGTCTGGTTGAATATGCTCCACTAGGTTGGGTAGTAGTTAAACGGTGTTGAGTTAGTGTTGAGGTCTGGTTGAATATGCTCCACTAGGTTGGGTAGTAGTTAGATGGTGTTGAGTTAGTGTTGAGGTCTGGTTGAATATGTTTCACTAGGTTGGGTTGTAGTTAGATGGTGTTCAGTTAGTGTTGAGGTCTGGTTGAATATGCTCCACTAGGTTGGGTAGTAGTTAGATGGTGTTGAGTTAGTGTTTAGGTCTGGTTGAATATGCTCCACTAGGTTGGGTAGTAGTTAAACGGTGTTGAGTTAGTGTTGAGGTCTGGTTGAATATGCTCCACTAGGTTGGGTAGTAGTTAGATGGTGTTGAGTTAGTGTTGAGGTCTGGTTGAATATGTTTCACTAGGTTGGGTTGTAGTTAGATGGTGTTCAGTTAGTGTTGAGGTCTGGTTGAATATGCTTCACTAGGTTGGGTAGTAGTTAGATGGTGTTGAGTTAGTGTTGAGGTCTGGTTGAATATGCTTCACTAGGTTGGGTAGTAGTTAAACGGTGTTGAGTTAGTGTTGAGGTCTGGTTGAATATGTTTCACTAGGTTGGGTTGTAGTTAGATGGTGTTCAGTTAGTGTTGAGGTCTGGTTGAATATGCTTCACTAGGTTGGGTAGTAGTTAGATGGTGTTGAGTTAGTGTTGAGGTCTGGTTGAATATGCTTCACTAGGTTGGGTAGTAGTTAAACGGTGTTCAGTTAGTGTTGAGGTCTGGTTGAATATGCTCCACTAGGTTGGGTAGTAGTTAAACGGTGTTCAGTTAGTGTTGAGGTCTGGTTGAACATGCTTCACTAGGTTGGGTAGTAGTTAGATGGTGTTGAGTTAGTGTTGAGGTCTGGTTGAATATGTTTCACTAGGTTGGGTAGTAGTTAAACGGTGTTCAGTTAGTGTTGAGGTCTGGTTGAATATGCTTCACTAGGTTGGGTTGTAGTTAGATGGTGTTGAGTTAGTGTTGAGGTCTGGTTGAATATGCTTCACTAGGTTGGGTTGTAGTTAGATGGTGTTGAGTTAGTGTTGAGGTCTGGTTGAATATGCTTCACTAGGTTGGGTTGTAGTTAGATGGTGTTGAGTTAGCATTGTATTCAGCAGGCGTATCTAGCCCCACACAGGTAATTAGCAGCCCCTGCCGTTTCCATGGTTACAAGGTATGTAGAGCCTGGGGTGAGGCTGGGTGGAGACGGAGGTGAAGGTCCACATGAGTCCCCAGGCTCCAACAGGTCAGGCACTCAGACTGAATGGCAGCTTTATAGAACAACCCACCTGGGGATCCCTACAGTGAATATATAGTTATGAACCATAGTGTGCAGTATAACATATTCTAATATTATTTACACAGAGTATATATAGTATGTAGGCTTTATATAACAACCCACCTGGGACTACTTATAACAAATATATAGTTATATACCATAGTATTCTATAAACATATCCTAACATAGCCCAGTTATATTCTATAAACATCCTAAAACAATCCATACACAATCGTGCTCTACTCGACTATACTTTAACTCTATACTCCCAACCTTTGAATGAATGATGTTACCCTTTCTCTTGG
>CM030183.1:331231-346231 GCA_017639675.1 Aplochiton taeniatus
GGCTGGTATTTTGGCCCATTCCTTCATGCAGATCTCCTCTAGAGCAGTCATGTTTTGGGGCTGTCGCTGGGCAACACGGACTTTCAACTCCCTCCACAAATTTTCTATGGGGTTGACGTCTGGAGACTGGCTAGGCCACTCCGGGACCTTGAAATGCTTTTTACGGAGCCACTCCTTCGTTGCCCGAGCGGTGTGTTTGGGATCATTGTCATGCTGGAAGACCCAGCCACGTTCCATCTTCAATGCTCTCACTGATGGAAGGAGGTTTTGGCTTAAAATCTCACGATACATGGCCCCGTTCATTCTTCCCTTAACGCGGATCAGTCGTCCTGTCCCCAAACTCAACAGCAATTGTTCTTTTGGACTATAATGGATAGATACTATACAGCACATTGCGCTCCTAGGGCTTATGCTTTGGTTTAGGCCTACTTACAGTGGGGCAAAAAAGTATTTAGTCAGCCACTGATTGTGCAAGTTCTCCTACTTAGAAAGATGAGAGAGGTCTGTAATTTTCATCATAGCTATGAGAGACCAAAAAAAAAAAAGAATCCAGGAAATCACATTGTAGGATTTTTAAAGAATTTATTTGTAAATGATGGTGGAAAATAAGTATTTGGTCACCCACAAACAAGCAAGATTTCTGGTTCTCACAGACCTGTAACTTCTTCTTTAAGAAGCTCTTCTATCCTCCACTCGTTACCTGTATTAATGGAACCTGTTTGACCTCGTTATCTGTATAAAAGACACCTGTCCACAGACTCAAACAGTCAGACTCCAAACTCAACCATGGCCAAGACCAAAGAGCTGTCGAAGGACACCAGGAAGAAAATTGTAGACCTGCACCAGGCTGGGAAGAGTGAATCTGCAATAGGCAAGCAGGTTGGTGTGAATAGATCAACTGTGGGAGCAATTGTAAGAAAATGGAAGACATACAAGACCATTGATAATCTCCCTCGATCTGGGGCCCCACGCAAGATCTCATCCCGTGGGGTCAAAATGATCATGAGAACGGTGAGCAAAAATCCCAGAACTACACGGAGGGACCTGATGAATGACCTGCAGAGAGCTGGGACCAAAGTAACAAAGGCTACCATCAGTAACACACTACACCGAGAGGGACTCAAATACTGCAGTGCCAGGCGTGTCCCCCTGCTTAAGCCAGTACATGTCCAGGCCCGTCTGAAGTTTGCCAGAGAGCATATGGATGATCCAGAAGAGGATTGGGGAGAATATCATGTGGTCAGATGAAACCAAAATAGAACTTTTTGGTAAAAACTCAACTCGTCGTGTTTGGAGGAAGAAGAATGCTGAGTTGCATCCCAAGAACACCATACCTACTGTGAAGCATGGGGGTGGAAACATCATGCTTTGGGGCTGTTTTACTGCAAAGGGGACAGGACGACTGATCCGTGTTAAGGGAAGAATGAACGGGGCCATGTATCGTGAGATTTTAAGCCAAAACCTCCTTCCATCAGTGAGAGCATTGAAGATGGAACGTGGCTGGGTCTTCCAGCATGACAATGATCCCAAACACACCGCTCGGGCAACGAAGGAGTGGCTCCGTAAAAAGCATTTCAAGGTCCTGGAGTGGCCTAGCCAGTCTCCAGACCTCAACCCCATAGAACATTTGTGGAGGGAGTTGAAAGTCCGTGTTGCCCAGCGACAGCCCCAAAACATGACTGCTCTAGAGGAGATCTGCATGAAGGAATGGGCCAAAATACCAGCCACAGTGTGTGCAAACCTGGTGAAGACTTACAGGAAACGTTTGACCTCTGTCATTGCCAACAAAGGTTATGTTACAAAGTATTGAGTTGAACTTATGTTATTGACCAAATACTTATTTTCCACCATCATTTACAAATAAATTCTTTAAAAATCCTACAATGTGATTTCCTGGATTTTTTTGTTCTCATTTTTGTCTCTCATAGTTGAAGTGTACCTATGATGAAAATTACAGACCTCTCTCATCTCTCTAAGTAGGAGAACTTGCACAATCAGTGGCTGACTAAATACTTTTTTGCCCCACTGTATGTATCATGTAGGCCTTCTACAGGGCAAACAATACAATTTGAACAATCGACGAGACTGTGTGTTGGAAACCTTTTCCTTCAGCTGACACTGGTCAGCTTTGCGGACAACATTCTTTCACTTTCTTTCAGCCTTTCACAGATTTTTTCTTTTAATTTCAATATTTTTGTGCGTTTCAGACAGCAGTTGTGAAATGTGGTCAGAGCTCCAGATTTTCCTCCAACTCATGTTGACAGGCTGTCCTAGCTCATTACTGTAGTTTGTATTGCTGTCTTGTCTCGACCTGTTCTCCTGTTATCCGTTTGTCTTGTATTTCTGTTTTATTTGCCTGTTCTCTTGTTGTGAAGCGTCTTTGGGTGTAAGAAAAGCGCTATATAAATAAAATGAATTATTATTATTATTATTATTATTACGTTCCGCACAGAATGTCTGCTTCCAACCCACAATGCACCATGTTACGGTTTGGTTTGTGCCGTTAGGGCAGACTGTGTTCTCACCAGAAAGGAACCAGACCATGGTTCATTTGGAAGCGGATGGAGTCCTGCCTTTCCGAGACGGACCATGGTCCAATTGTTTGGTTCGCATGATAGTTTGAATGCATGTTCACACATAACCCTAACCCTAACCCTAACCCAAATGTACCAAAATAACGGTTAAAAGGCACCATGGTTCAATTAAAACGGATCAAACAGTGCAGGTGTGAAAGCACCCTAACTCACATCTACATTACTAACCAGGTGGTCACAGTAGCTATAAAAGTTACACAAAGTTACTGTTTTTATCCAAACTCTTCTTCAAACTTTATACTGATTGGATAAGAAACTCTAAAACACAATCCCTGCTTTAACATAAAATATATCAGACCTGGAATTATGTTGAAATGTGAATACAGCCCAATCCCCACACAGAGTTGTAGCCCAGAGAGATATAGCTATGATATGAGATATGGTCATGCAAACAGAGTTATACAGTAATCACAGGCCCTCACCATTAGACTCCCATCATGTTAACATGTACAGTAATCACAGGCCTTCACCATTAGACTCCCATCATGTTAACACATACAGTAATCACAGGCCTTCACCATTAGACTCCCATCATGTTAACATGTACAGTAATCACAGGCCTTCACCATTAGACTCCCATCATGTTAACATGTACAGTAATCACAGGCCTTCACCATTAGACTTCCATCATGTTAACATATGCAGTAATCACAGGCCTTCACCATTAGACTCCCATCATGTTAACACATACAGTAATCACAGGCCTTCACCATTAGACTCCCATCATGTTAACACATACAGTAATCACAGGCCTTCACCATTAGACTCCCATCATGTTAACATGTACAGTAATCACAGGCCTTCACCATTAGACTCACATCATGTTAACATGTACAGTAATCACAGGCCTTCACCATTAGACTCCCATCATGTTAACATGTACAGTAATCACAGGCCTTCACCATTAGACTCCCATCATGTTAACATGTACAGTAATCACAGGCCTTCACCATTAGACTCCCATCATGTTAACATGTACAGTAATCACAGGCCTTCACCATTAGACTCCCATCATGTTAACATATACAGTAATCACAGGCCTTCACCATTAGACTCCCATCATGTTAACATATACAGTAATCACAGGCCTTCACCATTAGACTCACATCATGTTATCATATACAGTAATCACAGGCCTTCACCATTAGACTCCCATCATGTTAACATATACAGTAATCACAGGCCTTCACCATTAGACTCCCATCATGTTAACATATACAGTAATCACAGGCCTTCACCATTAGACTCCCATCATGTTAACATGTACAGTAATCACAGGCCTTCACCATTAGACTCCCATCATGTTAACATGTACAGTAATCACAGGCCTTCACCATTAGACTCCCATCATGTTAACATGTACAGTAATCACAGGCCTTCACCATTAGACTCCCATCATGTTAACACATACAGTAATCACAGGCCTTCACCATTAGACTCCCATCATGTTAACACATACAGTAATCACAGGCCTTCACCATTAGACTCCCATCATGTTAACATGTACAGTAATCACAGGCCTTCACCATTAGACTCACATCATGTTAACATGTACAGTAATCACAGGCCTTCACCATTAGACTCCCATCATGTTAACATGTACAGTAATCACAGGCCTTCACCATTAGACTCCCATCATGTTAACATGTACAGTAATCACAGGCCTTCACCATTAGACTCCCATCATGTTAACATGTACAGTAATCACAGGCCTTCACCATTAGACTCCCATCATGTTAACATATACAGTAATCACAGGCCTTCACCATTAGACTCCCATCATGTTATCATATACAGTAATCACAGGCCTTCACCATTAGACTCCCATCATGTTAACATATACAGTAATCACAGGCCTTCACCATTAGACTCCCATCATGTTAACATATACAGTAATCACAGGCCTTCACCATTAGACTCCCATCATGTTAACATATACAGTAATCACAGGCCTTCACCATTAGACTCCCATCATGTTAACATATACAGTAATCACAGGCCTTCACCATTAGACTCCCATCATGTTAACATATACAGTAATCACAGGCCTTCACCATTAGACTCCCATCATGTTATCATATACAGTAATCACAGGCCTTCACCATTAGACTCCCATCATGTTAACATGTACAGTAATCACAGGCCTTCACCATTAGACTCCCATCATGTTAACATGTACAGTAATCACAGGCCTTCACCATTAGACTCCCATCATGTTAACATGTACAGTAATCACAGGCCTTCACCATTAGACTCCCATCATGTTAACATATACAGTAATCACAGGCCTTCACCATTAGACTCCCATCATGTTAACATGTACAGTAATCATAGATCTTCTGTGTCATTTATAGGCTGCTCCAAAGCTTTCTTATACAGATATCAACTGTTAAGCGGTTGACACAGCTAAAGTTGATTTAGGGTTTCCATTCTCCTTTAAAGGGAGGCCTTTCTCTCTCTGTCAGGCGTGTGGCTGTGTTGTCTGAAGTGAAGATTTGACTCAGTGTTATCCTGCCCTCTACTGACAAAACAGAGAACTGCATGGCAAATGCTGCGTTACTGCTGGAAATGTTTTGTTTAATCTATTATTCTACATTCCACTTGGGAGCCGCCATTTTATTCACTATAACCTCATAATGCTGGCTACTGATTCTACATAGTGGTCTAATGGTTCTGTATAGTGGACACAGCCAAGGGTCTTTGACTGACATGTCTTGTTGTCTACATGCTGAATCCCATTCTCTATGGTCTCACAATACAGGTAAGCTGCTTCCTCATCCATTATGGTCTTTCAGTCTGGATCTGTTTTGGAGTTAACAGGACCAACCGGTTCTAGGTTTCACAGCCCTATGTGGATGGTAATGTCTGCAGGGTGGGGTCAGAGACACAGCTCACTAAATGGGTCTCATCTAAAGAGGCGCGTTACATGTCCACATGAGATCAGCTTCTCTTTCTAATTCGACAGGATTCCCTTCATTTCCAGGTGTGACCGGACCAGTTGGAACTCCCAGCTGGGCCGACCTGTTCTCCAGCTGCCCTGAGGCCTGGGATCCTGGACCTTCAGGCTGTTGTCCGAGTGAAGAGGTGGTCTCACTGAGGAGCATAAAAGGAGCCATGACTCTCCACTCTCCACTCACTCCTCACCTCTCCAGACAGCACAGACTGTATCACCTCCTCTCCTCTCCAGACAGCGCAGACTGTATTACCTCCTCTCCTCTCCTCCTCTCCTTTCCAGACTGAGCAGACCATATTACCTCCTCTCCTCCTCTCTCCTCCTCTCCTCCTCTCTCCTCCTCTTCTCTCCTCGCCAGATCTTCTCCTCCATCATGCCCTTCTTATCCAGCAGCACTGTGAGTGCACAGCGGGCGGGCAGTGTGTACGGAGGAGCAGGGGGCTCTGGGGTGCATATCTCCAGCTCCTCCTCCCGCTCCTCCTCCCGCTCCTCCTCCGCTGCAGGAGTAGAGCTCCTATCTCTGGACGTCATCAACGTCAACGACAATGAGAAGATCACCATGCAGAACCTCAACGGCCGCCTGGCCACCTACCTGGAGAAGGTGCGCTCTCTGGAGAAGGCCAACGCTGATCTGGAGCTGAAGATCTGCCAGTTCCTGGAGAGCAAGGCCACACCGGAGAGTCACGACTGCACTGCCCACACAGCCACCATCACCCTCCTGCAGCGCCAGGTAAGGACAGGGAACAGCCAGGTAAGGACAGGGGAAAAGCCAGGTAAGGACAGGGGAACACCCAGGTAAGGACAGGGGAGCAACCAGGCAAGGACAGGGGAGCAGCCAGGTAGCTTATCTCCTCTATGGGGGAACAGAACCAACCTCTATAGACCTGTTAAGCTATGAACAGAACCGACAGATCTACATAAAGTATTAACAGAAGGTTGTTTGATGAGGTTTGACCATCGAGCTCTTGTTTACTGAATCGACTTCCCTGGTATTACTGCTCCGCAATTTATTATTTTTATGAAACGTCCACATTGTGGGCATTGTGATGTAACCGACTGTGACTTTACCATAAGTAAAGTTCCCCATCTGTCTCTCTTTCAGATCCTTGAGGCTGCTTGGGCCAATGAAGGCCTTAGCCTCACCATGGCCAACGCTAAGCTGGCTGTAGAGGACTTCAGAGGAAAGTAAGAAGAAAATCACTCTCCCTTTTCTTCACGCTCGGTCCATAGGACAAAGTGAAGGCTCTCCGGCCTAACTGGAGTGTTTCTGTGTTGTAGGTATGAGTACGAGCTGGCTATGCGCCAGGCTGTGAAGGCAGACATCTCTGGGCTGAGGAGGGTTCTGGATGAGATGACCATTGAAAGATCCAATGTGGAGATGCTGGTGGAGGACCTCAGAGAGGAGCTGATTCATCTGAAGAGAAACCACCAAGAGGTGGGTTGGCAAAGCTCCCTCACATCAAACATCACTACCTGTCAATGTACACAGGCATGACTGGCATATCATATGAATAAAGACTAAATGACTGTAAATAAACATTAGATACTTCAACATTTGCATTTAATGTCCACTTTCCAAACAGTGAATGAAGCAGGGGGATATGGATTAGAAAGAAGATCCAAACTAATGGTGTGTTTGTGCTGTGGTTGCTGTGTGGTTATTTGTCCAGGAGGTGGGGCTGTTAAGCTCCAAGGTGAGCTGTGATGTGAACGTAGAGGTGGACGCCGCTCCTCAGGAGGACCTCTCCAAGGTCATGGCCGGGATCAGAGAACACTATGAGGCCGTCACCAACAAGAACCGTGGGGATCTGGAGACCTGGTTCCAGGCCAAGGTAGAGCTGGACCACCATGTTGGATTTCTCTAAATGTTCCTCTGAGGGCTTCATGTTGACCTCTCCTCCTGGCCCACAGAGCAGTGAGCTGAACCAGGAGGTGGCAGTCAGCACAGAGACCCTGCAGTCCTCCAGGTCAGAGGTCACAGAGGTCAGACGCACCCTGCAGAGTCTGGAGATCGAGCTCCAATCACAGATCAGCATGGTGAGACTGTGTTCTGTGTAATCATCACCGACATCATTGGTGTTGACTGTAAACATGTAAACATGTATCCTCTGTGCTTTGGGCTCCTCCAGAAAGCTTCTCTGGAGGGCACCCTGTTTGACACCCAGAGCCGCTATGCCAGCATGCTAACAGGCTACCAGAGACAGGTGGGCAGCCTGGAGGAACAGCTGTCTCAGCTCAGAGCTGATCTGGAGCGTCAGGGACAACAGTACAAAACACTGCTGGACATCAAGACCAGGCTGGAGATGGAGATTGCTGAGTACAGGAGGCTGCTGGATGGGGAACTGGAGAGGTGAACATGGCTATGGCAGACATGGTGCTGGGCTAACTGATCAAAGCCACAGAGACAAATCCACTGCCTAGTGTGAGAGACTAACCTGTGTTTGTGTGTCTCTGCAGTACATCCTCCACCACAAAGACCGTGACCACCAAGGTGGTGACCATCGTCCAGGAAGTGGACTCCTCTGGGAAGGTTATCAGCAGCAGCAGCAAGTGTGATACAACTGTCAAAGGCGTTTTCTAAACGTACACTGAGCACCAGTGTAGAAGAGATTCAGCAATAAGAAGAGGATTGAGATTTAAAAAAATAATGTGTTTTCTTGAATCGACCATTACTAGGTTTCATAGTTTACCTAAAGTGGCTTCATGTCCACGATAGAAGCAGTCAACAAGTGCTTTCAGTCTAAGTCTGTACAGGCCTTTTTTTCAGGCACTGCACCCCTACCACGTACTTTACCTCTGTGAAGTAATGTTTTAATAAAAACTTGTTTGAAACATTTATTCAGTTGTGTTAACATATGCTTTAAGTAACCTTAGCTCTTAATAATACTGCTAATTTAACTAACATGCATCTACCCTGCTGATAACATTGTTTACTCTTGTAAACAATCAGAAAAGAAAAGCAGACAGCTTTTTTCACTTCAAATTGCTTCTTAATGCTGAGAAAACAAAGTCAATCTATCCTCCAGATCTATATAAGAAATATTTCAATATAACAACAGTAAATGGCCAAAGTATTGAGAGTGCTTCAGCTTATATATATGTATTTATTCATTACTGTATTTAGATCAGGGGTCGGCAACCTGCGTCTCTTTCGTCCGTTTCCAGACAAAGATAACTGGATATTGTCCACCTGTTGGTGCAAAGCTCTAAGCCGAATACTGGTTAGTTATTTTGAAAGTATTTTTAGCTACTCAGATATTTTTGAATTCTGTTCTATAACCTATCGCCAGCTATCAGGGCTGTTGTTGCCGTTCGTAAACACAGAGGCAGGTCCTCATTCTCAAGAGGCAAGGTGTATGGATGGAACTTTGATCCTGGTATTAAACGAAAGGACAAAACTCAAAAGTTCGGGTG
Organism: Aplochiton taeniatus; assembly: GCA_017639675.1. Classification (NCBI taxonomy): domain Eukaryota; kingdom Metazoa; phylum Chordata; class Actinopteri; order Galaxiiformes; family Galaxiidae; genus Aplochiton; species Aplochiton taeniatus. The sequence goes on from CM030183.1 coordinate 340,193, forward strand.
TTATTATTGATCCAAACATTTTGAAAATAGATTAAAATTGGAAGCAAAAGTAAAGCTTTAAGATAGAAATGAAATGCTGGAACTTTGATCTGGATCTTGTGCCTGTCATCACTCTGTGCTCTCTGGTGAGAGCGGGTGGATATTTGGGCCTGATTAGGAGTGAGGAAGGCGAAGGCTGGAAGGCGACCAAGAAGTTCCTACAATGGATGGCTCAAGTCTCCCAAATAATGTAGGTGGGATCTTTTTTCATATTTGATTTGTGTACTATATATGGGATTAATTTGTGTATTTTTCCTTCCTTTCAAGTTATTTTCTACTTTAGGAATGTGGATATCGGCCTACTTGAAACGTAAAAAAATGTCATCTAAAGTTTAATTTAAACTTACCTTTAATGACAACAAATCAACAAATACATTATAATAACATGAACAGGAAATTGCCATCTATTTCTATAACATCTCGTAGATTTCTAAAAGTTAACATTTACAAATATGAAAAAATGCTCCTTCAATGTGGCTGATGGAGCGTAGACGTCAGTACAGTATAAAGTGAAAATTACGTAATATTTCCAGTAAAGTTTCGAAAATATGTGTGGCGTACACTGCGCATGTGCACACGTTCTTTTGAGGGAGGAGCTATAAATTGTTGTTTTCCATCTTCTAGTTCAAACATCTCCATTTTGTGAGAGCTTGTCATCCGAGCGAAACGTCGTCGCTGTGAAAAAGAGACACAGTACAAAACCAGAAAAAACACATCTACAGCAGAACAGCCGATCGCTTATCAGTTAATATCCGAAAGGAAAGCAAATCTTATCGTATGTCCGCTATCCAGAACCTCCAAGATTTTGGTAAGCCATTTCACATTGCCGCTGGCATCTGGGCCATGAAACGAGGTGGGGGGAAGGGTGGTTTCTAACGTTACGCTAGATAGCTACCAGCTAGCGGCTATGAAAAGCCAATAGATACTTAACATTATTAGCAAATGATGAGAACATCGATAATAGTTGACGTTGGCCAAATTGCGTATAGCCATGTCACCTCACCCGTCTTAATTTGAAAATAAACGTGTAAATATAACGGTAATGTCCGAGTCTAACGACACAGTAAGCTAAGCTAACGTTATCCTGCTGGCTAGGTGACGTCGTCACGTTAGGTTAGCTGGTCGACCGGCCCAAAGCAGTTCTCTCCTCATCTTTGTTTTTCTCCTCCCGGATTTCGTTGAAGGGTTAACCTCTATCAATAATTCCACACAAGGATATTTAAGGGACATATCAGTAAACGGTGAAGTTAACGATTCAATAGCAAAATATACGCCCCAACGTTGATATTCACTGTTATTTTCATCTCACAGTTGGCTCACTTGATGCTTTACGTTATGTGCTAGATATTTTTTCTTCAGCCCTAGATAATGTCTTTCAGTACACGATACTATGCTAATGTTTTAAAGCTGAACCTCTATATCCGAACGGTTGGCAAATGTCAACTTATGTTCGAGTTGATAGATCTCACATTTTTGTTCACCAATGCTTGATTTTGCCCTTGCCACAGTACATTTTCATATGATTTATATGACGCGTAGTGCAGTGGTGTTGACATGCTTGTGCTTTGGCCCCCCAGACCCCTTTGCTGATGCAACTAAGGGTGATGACCGGCTCCCTGCAGGGACTGAGGACTACATCCACATAAGAATCCAACAGAGGAACGGCAGAAAGACTCTGACCACTGTGCAGGGCATCGCTGCTGACTATGACAAGAAGAAGCTAGTCAAGGCCTTCAAGAAGGTACGCAGAACTTCCCTTTCAAATGTTTTTGTGCCATCTTCTAAAATCACCATGCCACCTCTGCCCCACTCTTAAATGTTTAATCAAAATGTCCTTTGTCCTAAACGTGGTTGAGTTATGCTGATTGCTTTGTTTCCCCCTGTTGTCCCTGGTGTAGAAATTTGCCTGCAATGGGACAGTAATTGAGCACCCAGAGTATGGTGAAGTGATCCAGCTGCAGGGTGACCAGCGTAAGAATATCTGCCAGTTCCTCACTGAGGTGGGTCTGACTGCAAACTGTCTCCTAGCCACCCAGTCTACAGAATGTCTTAGCTTAGCTCACACTGTTAGCATGGACAGTCTACAGACAGACGGGCTTAGCTCACACTGTTGGCCTGGACAGTCTACAGACAGACAGCAGGTACCATGGTAGTGATGTGAATAGCTGTCTACATGCTTGATCATTGGTCGGTTGTAGAGACTGTATGTATAATCTCCTTGGTGCAGAGTGACTCCTAACCTGTCTGTCTCTCTCACAGATTGGTCTGGCCAAAGAGGAGCAGCTCAAAGTCCACGGCTTCTAAAGGCGTCCAGCGCCCCTCCCATCCTGCTCCCAGCAGTCCCCCCCCCTTCCCCTTTCGCTGATTACCTCTGTCTGCCATGGGACACTATACCACCTCCAGCACTACCCCTCCTCACCACTGGGGGGCAGTGCTGCCCACACATCCACACACTGTTAAGGATGACTGGTGATTTTAAGTTCTTTGCTCCTCCCTCCCCATGGCCCCCACATAACCCCCACCCCCCCTTTTTTTTCAGTTGACCTCCTTGAAGGGTGAGCCCCCCTGTGAGTTATGTTTTGTACAACATGTTCCAATAAATGGATGAGTCGACCCCTTTCTGAGGCATCATGGTTTTGAGTGAATGGTGTGGTTTGTCCCGGGGGCCAGGGAAGGGGGTGTGGAGCCAGGACCAGGCACCAGAGAGTCCACCACCCAGTCTCCTGCTGCTAGACTGACAACCAGCTAGCTACTTTCTGCTAATTCCCTAATGTTTTTATTTTGAACTAGCTACATTGCTTAATTTTCTAATGCTGTAGGAGCTTTGATTTAACTTTGACTGGAGTGTGTGTGTGTGTCACGGCACCCCTGTGTCGCTCGACGCCATGGTAACCTCTTCACTGGGCTCTGGTGACTGACTACAATGGAATGTGGCACAGAAAAACTGTTTTGCAAATGACACATTTTATTCAATAAATATTTGCAATTGATTGGCTGTACTGGTTTCTTTGTGGGGTGGCTGATTGGTCATTAGCTACCTGTGGGTTGGAGGATAGAGGCCAACAGTTCTAGTTACTTAACCTTGATATGTTCACTGTCAACTTCCTGGTTCTGACAGGCTCTCACCTCATGTTTACGTTTGCAATAAAGAATTTCTCCCAAAAGATTTGTATTGTCAGAATATTTACGGAAGTGTAAAGCAGAGTGACCACAGTCTCCTCCTTGGGAGTAGCGTGAACTACAGCAAATTGAAAGGCTAAGTTAGGTATGGCTTGAGAGTGGTTTAGGATCACATGAATTAGTGTTATGGTCTGAGTTATAGGATACCATGAGTTAGTGTTGTTATGGTCTTATTTAGGATACCATGAGTTAGTTAGTGTTGTTATGGTGTGTTGTTTAGAATGCCCATGCCTCATCCTTTGGTGTGCAGTATTTTAAACATCTTAGTGAGGTTTTAGTAAACCTCTCTTAAGTTACTGGTTTTTATTATTCATTCTACAATAGTACATTGTTCTTGACACTAGATGACAATGTAGAAGCAGAAGTATTAGACTGGGAACAAGGGCTGGCTTCATATCTGAAATTGACACATGCATCTTGTTTTCACCATTATATATTATATATATAATATATATATTAGTTATATATAGTTATATTAGTTCCTCTGGCATCTTGTTTTTACCTCTGGCATCTTTTGACCTCTGGCATCTAGTTTTGACCTCTGGCATCTTGTTTTCACCTCTGGCATCTTGTTTTCACCTCTGGCATCTTGTTTTTACCTCTGGCATCTTGTTTTCACCTCTGGCATCTTGTTTTTACCTCTGGCATCTTGTTTTCACCTCTGGCATCTTGTTTTTACCTCTGGCATCTTGTTTTCACCTCTGGCATCTTGTTTTCACCTCTGGCATCTTGTTTTTACCTCTGGCATCTTGTTTTCACCTCTGGCATCTTGTTTTTACCTCTGGCATCTTGTTTTTACCTCTGGCATCTTGTTTTTACCTCTGGCATCTTGTTTTCACCTCTGGCATCTTGTTTTTACCTTTGGCATCTTGTTTTCACCTCTGGCATCTTGTTTTCACCTCTGGCAGAAGGACAATACTTGGAGGATAATTATCCAATTAATTAATTAATTAATCCAAACAATAATTATCACAATTATCCAAGGAAACGTTCAAATGAGACAGGACTGCTCTGTATGGGAGAAAAAAAGGCTGTGTGGGTGGCTAGGGTAAGGGTTAGGGAGGGGGCAGGAGACCCCCTGTGGTACAACAGAAAACAGAAAACATCATCAGGGGAGGAAGAAGGGAATACAAGACATACAGATAGAAAGAGAGATATAGAAGGATTGGGAGACAGAGAGAGAGAATGACAGACAGAGGGAGAGACAGAGAGAATAGGAAAGAGAGAGAGAGAGAGAGAGAGAGAGAGAGAGAGAGAGAGATGAGGGGGTAGGTGGTTGACGAGGCAAAAAGGAACCTTTTCTCTTCCTGGCTGCTGTGCTTCTGCCAGATCATTGGCTGTTCAGACTGTCTGTCTGTCTGTCTGTCTGTCTGTCTGTCTGTCTGTCTGTCTGTCTGTCTGTCTGTCTGTCTGTCTGTCTGTCTGTCTGTCTGTCTGTCTGTCTGTCTGTCTGTCTGTCTGTCTATCTGTCTGTCTCCCTGCTCACCTGTCTGTCTGTCTGTCTGTCTGTCTGTCTGTCTGTCTGTCTGTCTGTCTGTCTGTCTGTCTGTCTCTTCAGCTCCATTCAGCCTCCCCATAGTCCTCCTGCAAAGCCTCTTAACGCCATGGCAACACTACAGACGGAGACGAGCTGGAGGTGTGTGTGTGTGTGTGTGTGTGTGTGTGTGTGTGTATGTGTGTGTGTGAATCATATGCTGAATGCTTGATAAAACACATTGTGGTGAAAGCCTCTCCCACGCTTTTCCACTGACTTTGACTCATTCACACACACACACACACACACACACACAAATAAACACACAGCCAGGCTCCATTCCACTATACTATTATGGGATGTAAAGATGGTCAGTGTGTGTTTCTCTACTATAATATTATGGGATGTATCGAGGTTACCTCTGTCTTGCCGCCGATTTACATTGTTCCCTGTTTCCACAGCAACAATGAATAAAGTCTGTACCATGACATCACAGGTTCCAATCCCCTTTCATCTCTCTCTCTCTCTCTCTCTCTCTCTCTCTCTCTCTCTCTCTCTCTCTCTCTCTCTCTCTCTCTCTCTCTCTCTCCGTCTCCGTCTCCGTCTCTCTCTCTCTCTCTCTGTCATTCATCCACTCATCTTTCTTTTTGTTCACCCCTCTCTCTCTAGCTCCCAATGTCTATTTTCCTCTCTTTTGCTCTTTCATTCATTCTTTCTCCCCATCTCTCTCTCACTCTTTCACCTTTCTCCTCTCTTTCTCTACTTCTCTTTCTCTTTATATCCCTCTCTCTTTCTACGTCTCTCTCTCTTTATATCCCTCTCTCTTTCTCTCTACTCTACACTGTTCTTGACCAAACTTTATAGTTGAGAAGCTGGTAGACCGGAAGGTCCCTTGTGGATAGAGGATTGCCTCATATTGGGATTAAGAGGAATCTGGGATGAGAAGGAATTGATGTTGAAAGGGAATACAGCTTAGCTGTTTCCCAAAAAGGATTAGGGGTCTATTGAGTGAATTAATCCCTCAGAACTCCAAACAGAGTTAATCGAACAGTGTACCGTTGCTATGGGGACACCCGGTTAAACTGGTAATGGAAAGGGTTTGTTTGGAATGATCCCAGGTCGGCTACAGTGAGCCTATTTAACTGGTAATACAGTTTGTTTGGAATGGTCCCAGGTAGACTAGAGTAAGCCTATTTAACTGGTAATACAGTTTGTTTGGAATGGTTAGACAGTTAGATAGAAGTGGGATTAGATAGTACTATAAATAAGTTTAGGGCTAGATAGGTCTATAGATCTCAAAATAAATAAAATAGGGGTAGGGTTAAATAGATCCATAAATAAGTTTA
>CM030183.1:358731-363731 GCA_017639675.1 Aplochiton taeniatus
ACACACACACGCCACCCCAACATTACATTGTGTCTTATAGAAACACACACACACACACACACACCACCCCAACATTACATTATTTCTTATAGAAACACACACACACACACACACACACACACACACACACACACACACACACACACACACACACACACACACACACACACACACACACACACACCAGTCATCCAGTTAGATCCTCTTGATTTTTAGGTCAGGGTCCAGAACAGTAGAACCAGTGGACAGTCAAGACCTCACACTGTGTGTGTCTGTGTGTGTCTATGTGTGTGTGTGTGTGTGTGTGTGTGTGTGTGTTTCTATAGGAAACATAATTTAATGTTGGGGTGGTGTGTGTGTGTGTGTGTGTGTGTGTGTGTGTGTGTGTTTCTATAGGAAACATAATTTAATGTTGGGGTGGTGTGTGTGTGTGTGTGTGTGTGTGTGTGTGTGTGTGTGTGTGTTTCTATAGGAAACATAATTTAATGTTGGGGTGGTGTGTGTGTTTCTATAGGAAACATCATTTAATGTTGGGGTGGTGTGTGTGTGTGTGTGTGTGTGTGTGTGTGTTTGTGAGTGTGTGTGTGTGTGTGTCTACACATTGTGGCCAGCCTCCTATAAAGGGTCTGATGGCACAGTCATCCCCCAGCAGAGATCCAATTACACACCTGGTAGGTGTCCACACACACACCTTTCACCACGGACAACACACACACACCCACACACACACACACACCTGTCACCACGGACAATACACACACACACACACACACACACACACACACACACACACACACACACACACCTGTGGTCCTCATCACTGTCATGTGCTCTCGTCACACCTCTCTGTCACCGTGTATGTGTGTGTGCGCGTGTGTGTGTGTGTGTGTGTGTGTGTGTGTGTGTGTGTGTGTGCTTTTATGTGTGAGGTAGCTTGATTTCCAATTGGACAAATTGATGCAGAATCTTTCTCTCTTTCTTCTTGCTGTTTTTCTCTCTCTCTCTCTGTCTTTGTCTTTCTCTCTCTCTCTCTCTCTCTCTCTCTCTCTCTCTCTCTGTGTTTCAAAGGAGATTTATTGGCATGGTAAAATATAAAATAAACATTTCTTTAGCATAATAGCAAGGACAAAGGCACAACAAAAGAAAGAATTATGACGAAAAAGTAAAAAACGTCAATGAGCACAATCTCAGGTGTCAATATTGTTGATACTCTGAGGATGTCAGCACTGATGTTCCCCTTGCTTGGATCTGGATCAGTGCAACCACAGTTGGATGATATTGTACTCAACTGTCTTGTGTTTTCTGCTAGTTGTTCATTGAGGTGTTTTGGTTCTATTGCTGAAGGGGAATATATATGTTGTGTGTGTTTTAAACATTATTTTCCTTCCTTAATGCACATTCTAATTATGTTTTTGTATTGGAATGAAGTCTATTGAAACATATACATATACTATATATATATATATATATATATGTATATATATATATATATGTATACATATATATATATACAGTATATACACACATTTAAAAAACCCATTTCTTATTCCCAGTCGATAACTCTCTTCAGTGTTCCACTGGCTGTTTTCAGGTTGTGGCATTCATATAACAATGTGCTGCAGAGCCCATGCAGCTTGGCATTTCACCAAGGAAATAGAGCATTATCTGGGCTCTAATTGGCCTTCAAATTCATTGGATATATTTGTTATTTTGGGCAACAAAACGTCTGTAATGGCTTTATATTTTGGGCTTGTTCTAGTCTGGACATACAGTATCATCCCTGTATGGGGTGGTTTAGAGTTCTAGTCTGGACATATCCTCTCTGTATGGGGTGATGTTTAGAGTTCTAGTCTTATAATCTCAGTCTCTGTCTATTAAATACATGTATGATTATCTCAGACTCTCTGTCTATTAAATACATGTATGATTATCTCAGTCTCTTTGTCTATTAAATACATGTATGATTATCTCAGACTCTCTGTCTATTAAATACATGTATGATTATCTCAGTCTCTCTGTCTATTAAATACATGTATGATTATCTCAGACTCTCTGTCTATTAAATACATGTATGATTATCTCAGTCTCTCTGTCTATTAAATACATGTATGATTATCTCAGTCTCTCTGTCTATTAAATACATGTATGATTATCTCAGTCTCTCTGTCTATTAAATACATGTATGATTATCTCAGTCTCTCTGTCTATTAAATACATGTATGATTATCTCAGTCTCTCTGTCTATTAAATACATGTATGATTATCTCAGACTCTCTGTCTCTGATGGGTTTCAGACTATCTAGCTACGTCTCCTGTCTGTCTTCCTGCAGGTTGAGTTCTCTGGCAGTAAGACGGGGCAGGCATGATGTCCGTGCAAAGTACGTGTTGCCTTTCTCTGCTCAAGCATCACCCCACATATCCCCTCTAGTTAGCTAGCTAGTTAGTTAGTTAATTAGCTAGTTAGTTAATTAGTTAGCTAGCTAGTTAGTTACTTAGTTAATTAGCTAGTTAGTTAATTAGTTAGTTTGCTAGTTAGTTAATTAGTTAGCTAGCTAGTTAATTAATTTGTTAGTTAGTTTGTGAATTAGCTAGCTAGTTAGTTAGGTAGTTAATTAGTTAGCTAGCTAGTTAGTTAATTAGTTAGCTAGCTAGCTAGTTAGTTAGTTAGTCGGGGGTCTGTTAGCTGGTAGCTAAAAGTGTGTTTGCGTTGGTCAGTTAAGCTAACTGTTGTGTGAGTGAGTGAGCGAGCTAGTTAGTCAGTTAGCTTGTTGTTCTTTTAGCTACTAGTGTGTTTGTGTTGGTTAGTTAAACCACCAGTGTTTTGAGTTATTTGGTTATAATATTATATTATATAGCATGTGCGCGTGTGTGTGTTCGTGTGTGTTTGTGTGTGTGTGTTCGTGTGCGTTCGTGTGTGTGTTCGTGTGTGTGTGTGTGTGTGTGTGTGTTTGTAGGTGAGCTGGAAGCTTCTGTGAAGGTGGCAGAGTGGCAGCAGACCTATTACGCCTCGGACTCAGGCATCCAATCAGGAGCCACCACGTTGAGAGATGACCTCAGCACGGAGTACAGCGGCAGGAAATACATCGTCACCACGACAACGGAGGCTGCAGGGGGGAGTGAGAGTCCTACAGGTGGGTTGAGGGGTGGGGGACAGGTCAGAGGTCACAATATAATAGATCACTCACTAGAAAAGCAGTGTATAGATATAATGTGTTATTATATAGAATCCAATAGATGATGATGAGCCACAGCCCTGTGTTTCTTGTGTTTCCTGTGTTTCCTGTGTTTCGGGCATGCTGATTGGTGAACGTGTTCCCTCAGAGCTGGAGGCCCAGGTCTCCCTCACTCGTGCTCAGCGCGTGCGGGCGGCCATGTTTCCTGAAACCCTGGTGGAGGGGGAGGCGGTCCTCTCCACGCAGACTGACCCCGCCCAGCAGAGTAACGTCCAGCGATTAGCCGAGCCCTCCCAGCTCCTGAAGACGGCCATCGTCCATCTGATCAACTACCAGGACGACGCAGAGCTGGCCACCCGCGCCATCCCAGAACTCACCAAGCTGCTGGGGGATGACGACCAGGTACACACACGCACGCACGCACGCACACACACACACACACACACACATACATACATACACAAACAAACACACATACATATGCAAACACACACGCATGCACGCAGGCAGACACGCACACGCACACACACAAACACACACACGCACATGCACGCACGTACGCACGCTCATACACACACACACACACACACACACACACACACACACACACACATTTAACAAACTAACTTCCATCCTCCCTCCATGGAAGTATGTCAGAATGGCAGCATTTAGTTAAGAAGCATGTATAATACATACAAAATATTTGTCAGGTCCAACAAGCTTGACATGCTGCAGATTAGCCAGAGTGCTGCAGTGCTAGCTGACCTTAGCTAACCCACCTTAGCTTGACATGCTACAGATTAGCCAGAGTGCTGCAGTGCTAGCTGACCTTAGCTAACCCACCTTAGCTTGGCGTGTGAGGGACACTCTACACGTTCTTACCATGTTGTTTCCATGTTCTTAACGTGTCCAGGTGGTGGTGAATAAGGCAGCCATGATCGTTAATCAGCTGACCAGGAAGGAGGCATCACGGCGCGTCCTCATGCAGTCTCCAGCCCTCATCACCGCCGTGGTGCACGCCATGACAGCGGCGGGCGACATGGAAACTGCCCGCTGTACCGCCAGCGTGCTGCACAGCCTGTCACACCAGAGGGAGGGGCTTCTGGCCATCTTCAAGTCTGGGGGCGTGGCTTCACTGGTCAGCATGCTTAGGTAGGAGGAGTCTTATGTATGCACATCAACCACACACACACACACACACACACACACACACACACACACACACACACACACACACACACACACACACACACACACACACACACTCACCAGTGGTGGATTGCCAAATCGGGCAGAGTATTTTAATGAACAGAATATTGGTGTGTAATGAAGTGGAAAGGAAGGATGAGAAGGAATTATTTTATAAGAGAGAATGAGAGGAGAGGAGAGGAGAGGAGAGGAGAGGAGAGGAGGGGAGGGGAGGGGAGAGGAGGGGAGGGGAGGGGAGGGGAGAGGAGAGGAGAGGAGAGGAGGGGAGGGGAGGAGGGGAGGGGAGGGGAGGAGAGGAGAGGAGAGGAGAGGATAGGAGAAGAGAGGAGAGGAAGAAGATCAATGGAAGAGAGGAAACGAGGAAAGAGAAAGAGAGATGCAGAGACAACGTTAGATCAGACAAATAGGGAATATATAACATATATGAATATAATATACAACATATATGAATATATTATATAATATAAATGAATATAATATTTAACATATATGAATATAATATATAACTTATATGAATATATTATATAATATAAATGAACATAATATATAACATATATGAATATAATATATAACTTATATGAATATATTATATAATTTAAATGAATATAATATATAACA
>CM030183.1:368731-386231 GCA_017639675.1 Aplochiton taeniatus
AGGAAGGTTGGAGACGGAGGAGGAGGAGGAGAGACGTAGAGCTATGTTGAATGTGTTTAGGAGGAGGAGGAGGAGGAGGAGGAGAGACATAGAGCTATGTTAAATGTGTTTAGGAGGAGGAACAGGAGGAGAGACAGAGCTATGTTAAATTTGTTTAGGAGGAGGAGGAGGAGGAGAGACATAGAGCTATGTTAAATGTGTTTAGGAGGAGGAGGAGGAGGAGAGACATAGAGCTATGTTAAATGTGTTTAGGAGGAGGAGGAGGAGAGACATAGAGCTATGTTAAATGTGTTTAGGAGGAGGAGGAGGAGGAGAGACATAGAGCTATGTTAAATGTGTTTAGGAGGAGGAGGAGGAGGAGGAGAGACATAGAGATATGTTAAATGTGTTTAGGAGGAGGAGGAGGAGGAGGAGGAGAGACGTAGAGCTATGTTAAATGTGTTTAGGAGGAGGAGGAGGAGGAGGAGAGACATAGAGCTATGTTAAATGTGTTTAGGAGGAGGAGGAGGAGGAGAGACATAGAGCTATGTTAAATGTGTTTAGGAGGAGGAAGAGGAGGAGAGACATAGAGCTATGTTAAATGTGTTTAGGAGGAAGAGGAGGAGAGACATAGAGCTATGTTAAATGTGTTTAGGAGGAGGAAGAGGAGGAGAGACGTAGAGCTATGTTAAATGTGTTTAGGAGGAGGAAGAGGAGGAGGAGAGACATAGAGCTATGTTAAGTGTGTTTAGGAGGAGGAAGAGGAGGAGAGACATAGAGCTATGTTAAATGTGTTTAGGAGGAGGAAGAGGAGGAGGAGAGACATAGAGCTATGTTAAATGTGTTTAGGAGGAGGAAGAGGAGGAGAGACGTAGAGCTATGTTAAATGTGTTTAGGAGGAGGAAGAGGAGGAGAGACATAGAGCTATGTTAAATGTGTTTAGGAGGAGGAAGAGGAGGAGGAGAGACATAGAGCTATGTTAAATGTGTTTAGGAGGAGGAAGAGGAGGAGAGACATAGAGCTATGTTAAATGTGTTTAGGAGGAGGAAAAGGAGGAGAGACATAGAGCTATGTTAAATGTGTTTAGGAGGAGGAGGAGGAGGTGAGACATAGAGCTATGTTAAATGTGTTTAGGAGGAGGAAGAGGAGGAGAGACATAGAGCTATGTTAAATGTGTTTAGGAGGAGGAAGAGGAGGAGAGACATAGAGCTATGTTAAATGTGTTTAGGAGGAGGAGGAGGAGAGACATAGAGCTATGTTAAATGTGTTTAGGAGGAGGAAGAGGAGGAGAGACATAGAGCTATGTTAAATGTGTTTAGGAGGAGGAAGAGGAGGAGGAGAGACATAGAGCTATGTTAAATGTGTTTAGGAGGAGGAGGAGGAGAGACATAGAGCTATGTTAAATGTGTTTAGGAGGAGGAGGAGGAGGAGGAGGAGAGACATAGAGCTATGTTAAATGTGTTTAGGAGGAGGAAGAGGAGGAGAGACATAGAGCTATGTTAAATGTGTTTAGGAGGAGGAAGAGGAGGAGGAGAGACATAGAGCTATGTTAAATGTGTTTAGGAGGAGGAAGAGGAGGAGAGACATAGAGCTATGTTAAATGTGTTTAGGAGGAGGAGGAGGAGGAGGAGAGACATAGAGCTATGTTAAATGTGTTTAGGAGGAGGAACAGGAGGAGAGACATAGAGCTATGTTAAATGTGTTTAGGAGGAGGAAGAGGAGGAGAGACATAGAGCTATGGTATTGTGTTTAGGAGGAGGAGGAGGAGGAGGAGAGACATAGAGCTATGTTAAATGTGTTTAGGAGGAGGAAGAGGAGGAGAGACATAGAGCTATGTTAAATGTGTTTAGGAGGAGGAAGAGGAGGAGAGACATAGAGCTATGTTAAATGTGTTTAGGAGGAGGAAGAGGAGGAGAGACATAGAGCTATGTTAAATGTGTTTAGGAGGAGGAAGAGGAGGAGAGACATAGAGCTATGTTTAATGTGTTTAGGAGGAGGAGGAGGAGGAGGAGAGACATAGAGCTATGTTAAATGTGTTTAGGAGGAGGAAAAGGAGGAGAGACATAGAGCTATGTTAAATGTGTTTAGGAGGAGGAGGAGGAGGAAGAGAGACAGAGCTATGTTAAATGTGTTTAGGAGGAGGAAGAGGAGGAGAGACATAGAGCTATGTTAAATGTGTTTAGGAGGAGGAGGAGGAGGAGGAGAGACATAGAGCTATGTTAAATGTGTTTAGGAGGAGGAAGAGGAGGAGAGACATAGAGCTATGTTAAATGTGTTTAGGAGGAGGAAGAGGAGGAGGAGAGACGTAGAGCTATGTTAAATGTGTTTAGGAGGAGGAAGAGGAGGAGAGACATAGAGCTATGTTAAATGTGTTTAGGAGGAGGAAGAGGAGGAGAGACATAGAGCTATGTTAAATGTGTTTAGGAGGAGGAAGAGGAGGAGGAGAGACATAGAGCTATGTTAAATGTGTTTAGGAGGAGGAAGAGGAGGAGGAGAGACATGGAGCTATGTTAAATGTGTTTAGGAGGAGGAAGAGGAGGAGAGACATAGAGCTATGTTAAATGTGTTTAGGAGGAGGAAGAGGAGGAGGAGAGACATAGAGCTATGTTAAATGTGTTTAGGAGGAGGAGGAAGAGGAGGAGAGACATAGAGCTGTTAAATGTGTTTAGGAGGAGGAAGAGGAGGAGGAGAGACATAGAGCTATGTTAAATGTGTTTAGGAGGAGGAAGAGGAGGAGAGACATAGAGCTATGTTAAATGTGTTTAGGAGGAGGAAGAGGAGGAGAGACGTAGAGCTATGTTAAATGTGTTTAGGAGGAGGAAGAGGAGGAGAGACATAGAGCTATGTTAAATGTGTTTAGGAGGAGGAAGCGGAGGAGAGACATAGAGCTATGTTAAATGTGTTTAGGAGGAGGAAGAGGAGGAGGAGAGACATAGAGCTATGTTAAATTTGTTTAGGAGGAGGAAGAGGAGGAGGAGAGACATGGAGCTATGTTAAATGTGTTTAGGAGGAGGAAGAGGAGGAGAGACATAGAGCTATGTTAAATGTGTTTAGGAGGAGGAAGAGGAGGAGGAGAGACATAGAGCTATGTTAAATGTGTTTAGGAGGAGGAAGAGGAGGAGAGACATAGAGCTATGTTAAATGTGTTTAGGAGGAGGAAGAGGAGGAGGAGAGACATAGAGCTATGTTAAATGTGTTTAGGAGGAGGAAGAGGAGGAGAGACATAGAGCTATGTTAAATGTGTTTAGGAGGAGGAAGAGGAGGAGAGACATAGAGCTATGTTAAATGTGTTTAGGAGGAGGAAGAGGAGGAGAGACATAGAGCTATGTTAAATGTGTTTAGGAGGAGGAAGAGGAGGAGAGAAATAGAGCTATGTTAAATGTGTTTAGGAGGAGGAAGAGGAGGAGAGACATAGAGCTATGTTAAATGTGTTTAGGAGGAGGAAGAGGAGGAGGAGAGACGTAGAGCTATGTTAAATGTGTTTAGGAGGAGGAAGAGGAGGAGAGACATAGAGCTATGTTAAATGTGTTTAGGAGGAGGAAGAGGAGGAGGAGAGACGTAGAGCTATGTTAAATGTGTTTAGGAGGAGGAAGAGGAGGAGGAGAGACGTAGAGCTATGTTAAATGTGTTTAGGAGGAGGAAGAGGAGGAGAGATATAGAGCTATGTTAAATGTGTTTAGGAGGAGGAAGAGGAGGAGGAGAGACGTAGAGCTATGTTAAATGTGTTTAGGAGGAGGAGGAGGAGGAGAGACTTAGAGCTATGTTAAATGTGTTTAGGAGGAGGAAGAGGAGGAGGAGAGACGTAGAGCTATGTCAAATGTGTTTAGGAGGAGGAGGAGGAGGAGAGACATAGAGCTATGTTAAATGTGTTTAGGAGGAGGAAGAGGAGGAGAGACATAGAGCTATGTTAAATGTGTTTAGGAGGAGGAAGAGGAGGAGAGACATAGAGCTATGTTAAAAGTGTTTAGGAGGGGGAAGAGGAGGAGAGACATAGAGCTATGTTAAATGTGTTTAGGAGGAGGAAGAGGAGGAGAGACATAGAGCTATGTTAAATGTGTTTAGGAGGAGGAGGAGGAGGAGAGACATAGAGCTATGTTAAATGTGTTTAGGAGGAGGAAGAGGAGGAGAGACATAGAGCTATGTTAAATGTGTTTAGGAGGAGGAAGAGGAGGAGATACATAGAGCTATGTTAAATGTGTTTAGGAGGAGGAAGAGGAGGAGGAGAGACGTAGAGCTATGTTAAATGTGTTTAGGAGGAGGAAGAGGAGGAGGAGAGACGTAGAGCTATGTTAAATGTGTTTAGGAGGAGGAGAGACGTAGAGCTATGTTAAATGTGTTTAGGAGGAGGAAGAGGAGGAGAGACATAGAGCTATGTTAAATGTGTTTAGGAGGAGGAAGAGGAGGAGGAGAGACGTAGAGCTATGTTAAATGTGTTTAGGAGGAGGAAGAGGAGGAGGAGAGACATAGAGCTATGTTAAATGTGTTTAGGAGGAGGAGGAGGAGGAGGAGAGACGTAGAGCTATGTTAAATGTGTTTAGGAGGAGGAAGAGGAGGAGGAGAGACGTAGAGCTATGTTAAATGTGTTTAGGAGGAGGAAGAGGAGGAGGAGAGACGTAGAGCTATGTTAAATGTGTTTAGGAGGAGGAGGAGGAGGAGAGACGTAGAGCTATGTTAAATGTGTTTAGGAGGAGGAAGAGGAGGAGAGACGTAGAGCTATGTTAAATGTGTTTAGGAGGAGGAGGAGGAGGAGAGACATAGAGCTATGTTAAATGTGTTTAGGAGGAGGAGGAGGAGGAGAGACGTAGAGCTATGTTAAATGTGTTTAGGAGGAGGAGGAGGAGGAGAGACGTAGAGCTATGTTAAATGTGTTTAGGAGGAGGAAGAGGAGGAGAGACGTAGAGCTATGTTAAATGTGTTTAGGAGGAGGAAGAGGAGCAGGAGGAGGAGAGACGTAGAGCTATGTTAAATGTGTTTAGGAGGAGGAAGAGGAGGAGAGACGTAGCGCTATGTTAAATGTGTTTAGGAGGAGGAAGAGGAGTAGGAGAGACGTAGAGCTATGTTAAATGTGTTTAGGAGGAGGAGGAGGAGGAGAGACATAGAGCTATGTTAAATGTGTTTAGGAGGAGGAACAGGAGGAGAGACATAGAGCTATGTTAAATGTGTTTAGGAGGAGGAAGAGGAGGAGAGACGTAGAGCTATGTTAAATGTGTTTAGGAGGAGGAAGAGGAGTAGGAGAGACGTAGAGCTATGTTAAATGTGTTTAGGAGGAGGAAGAGGAGGAGGAAGAGGAGGAAGAGGAGTCGGAGAGACTTAGAGCTATGTTAAATGTGTTTAGGAGGAGGAGGAAGGGGAGGAGGAGGAGGAGGAGGAGGAGAGTGGAGGAGGAGGAGGAGACTTAGCTCTAATCCTCCCTCCAGGCTCAGCTTAGCACTACGCACACAACTCCCAGGATCCTTCACTTCCCTCTCTCTGGGGATACAAGGGATAGAGAGAGAAAGAGAGAGAGAAAGAGAGAGAGAGAGAGAGAGAGAGAGAGAGAGAGAGAGAGAGAGAGAGAGAGAGAGAGAGAGAGAGAGACAGAGACAGAGAGAGAGAGAGAGAGATGGAGAGAGAGAGAGAGAGCGAGAGAGAGACAGAGAGAGACAGAGAGAGAGAGAGAGAGATGGAGAGAGAGAGAGAGAGAGAGAGAGCGAGAGAGAGAGAGAGAGAGAGAGCGAGAGATAGAGAGAGAGTTGATACAGTCCTCCAGCTTAGAGGCTGATGGGTATGGTAGTGCATCACTGCTACAGTTCAGATGAAAATGATGCAGAGTTATCTCTTCTTTACCAGTTCTAATACTGTCAGTCAAATCTACCTGAGCCATCATGTGCCGTTCCATGATCACACACTGAATGTGCTGGTGATCCAGGACAGAGCTACCACACCATGCAGACCCACAGACTGAGAACAGACTGAACAGAGAGCTGTGAGGACAGCCCTAAAAATCACACCCAACACACACACACACACACACACACACACACACACACACACACACACACACACACACACAGACATACAGCTCTGAGACGCTCTTCTGATCAGATCCCCACACGCCTGAACTCATCCCAATCGGATCAGAACACTTCAGTGGATGGGTGTGTGTGTGTGTGTGTGTTTGTGTGTGTGTGTGTGTGTCCTCTGTCATTTTCATGGCCACTGATCCATAAGATAGGCCTTTTATTTTTAGCTCAGTGTGCAGAGCCCTCGTTCTCCCTTCTACCATAGAACGTAGAACCATACAACAGACTCTCCTCTACCATAGAACTAAGAACCATACAACAGACTCTCCTTTACCATAGAACTAAGAACCATAGAACAGACTCTCCTCTACCATAGAACTAAGAACCATACAACAGACTCTCCTCTACCATAGAACTAAGAACCATAGAACAGACTCTCCTCTACCATAGAACTAAGAACTATACAACAGACTCTCCTTTACCATAGAACTAAGAACCATAGAACAGACTCTCCTCTACCATAGAACTAAGAACCATAGAACACTCTCCTCTACCATAGAACTTAGAACCATACAACAGACTCTCCTCTACCATAGAACTAAGAACCATACAACAGACTCTCCTCTACCATAGAACTAAGAACCATACAACAGACTCTCCTCTACCATAGAACTAAGAACCATACAACAGACTCTCCTCTACCATAGAACTAAGAACCATAGAATAGACTCTCCTCTACCATAGAACTTAGAACCATACAACAGACTCTCCTCTACCATAGAACTAAGAACCATAGAACAGACTCACCTCTACCATAGAACTAAGAACCATACAACAGACTCTCCTTTACCATAGAACTAAGAACCATACAACAGACTCTCCTCTACCATAGAACTAAGAACCATAGAACAGACTCTCCTCTACCCTAGAACTAAGAACCATACAACAGACTCTCCTTTACCATAGAACTAAGAACCATAGAACAGACTCTCCTCTACCATAGAACTAAGAACCATAGAACAGACTCTCCTCTGCCATAGAACTAAGAACCATACAACAGACTCTCCTCTATCATAGAACTAAGAACCATACAACAGACTCTCCTCTACCATAGAACTAAGAACCATACGACAGACTCTCCTCTACCATAGAACTAAGAACCATAGAATAGACTCTCCTCTACCATAGAACTTAGAACCATAGAACAGACTCTCCTCTACCATAGAACTAAGAACCATAGAACAGACTCACCTCTACCATAGAACTAAGAACCATAGAACAGACTCTCCTCTACCATAGAACTAAGAACCATACAACAGACTCTCCTCTACCATAGAACTAAGAACCATAGAACAGACTCTCCTCTACCCTAGAACTAAGAACCATACAACAGACTCTCCTTTACCATAGAACTAAGAACCATAGAACAGACTCTCCTCTACCATAGAACTAAGAACCATAGAACAGACTCTCCTCTGCCATAGAACTAAGAACCATACAACAGACTCTCCTCTACCATAGAACTAAGAACCATAGAACAGACTCTCCTCTACCATAGAACTAAGAACCATACAACAGACTCTCCTCTACCATAGAACTAAGAACCATACAACAGACTCTCCTCTACCATAGAACTAAGAACCATAGAACAGACTCTCCTCTACCATAGAACTAAGAACCATACAACAGACTCTCCTCTACCATAGAACTAAGAACCATAGAACAGACTCTCCTCTACCATAGAACTAAGAACCATAGAACAGACTCTCCTCTACCATAGAACTAAGAACCATAGAACAGACTCTCCTCTACCATAGAACTAAGAACCATACAACAGACTCCCCTCTACCATAGAACTAAGAACCATACAACACTCTCCTCTACCATAGAACTAAGAACCATAGAACAGCCTCCCCTCTACCATAGAACTAAAAACCATACAACAGACTCTCCTCTACCATAGAACTAAGAACCATACAACAGACTCTCCTCTACCATAGAACTAAGAACCATAGAACAGACTCTCCTCTACCATAGAACTAAGAACCATAGAACAGACTCTCCTCTACCATAGAACTAAGAACCATAGAACAGTCTCTCCTCTACCATATAACTAAGAACCATACAACAGACTCCCCTCTACCATAGAACTAAGAACCATACAACAGACTCTCCTCTACCATAGAACTAAGAACCATAGAACAGACTCTCCTCTACCATAGAACTAAGAACCATAGAACAGACTCTCCTCTACCATAGAACTAAGAACCATAGAACAGACTCTCCTCTACCATAGAACTAAGAACCATACAACAGACTCTCCTCTACCATAGAACTAAGAACCATAGAACAGACTCTCCTCTACCATAGAACTAAGAACCATACAACAGACTCTCCTCTACCATAGAACTAAGAACCATAGAACAGACTCTCCTCTACCATAGAACTAACAACCATAGAACAGACTCTCCTCTACCATAGAACTAAGAACCATAGAACAGACTCTCCTCTACCATAGAACTAAGAACCATACAACAGACTCTCCTCTACCATAGAACTAAGAACCATAGAACAGACTCTCCTCTACCATAGAACTAAGAACATACAACAGACTCTCCTCTACCATAGAACTAAGAACCATAGAACAGACTCTCCTCTACCATAGAACCCATCCCCATAGAACAGACTCTCCTCTACCATAGAACCCAACCCCATAGAACAGACTCTCCTCTACCATAGAACCCAACCCCATAGAACAGACTCTCCTCTACCATAGAACTAAGAACCATAGAACAGACTCTCCTCTACCATAGAACCCAACCCCATAGAACAGACTCTCCTCTACCATAGAACTAAGAACCATACAACAGACTCTCCTCTACCATAGAACTAAGAACCATAGAACAGACTCTCCTCTACCATAGAACTAAGAACCATAGAACAGACTCTCCTCTACCATAGAACTAAGAACCATACAACAGACTCTCCTCTACCATAGAACTAAGAACCATAGAACAGACTCTCCTCTACCATAGAACTAAGAACCATACAACAGACTCTCCTCTACCATAGAACTAAGAACCATACAACAGACTCTCCTCTACCATAGAACTAAGAACCATAGAACAGACTCTCCTCTACCATAGAACTAAGAACCATACAACAGACTCCCCTCTACCATAGAACTAAGAACCATACAACAGACTCTCCTCTACCATAGAACTAAGAACCATAGAACAGCCTCCCCTCTACCATAGAACTAAAAACCATACAACAGACTCTCCTCTACCATAGAACTAAGAACCATACAACAGACTCTCCTCTACCATAGAACTAAGAACCATAGAACAGACTCTCCTCTACCATAGAACTAAGAACCATACAACAGACTCTCCTCTACCATAGAACTAAGAACCATAGAACAGTCTCTCCTCTACCATATTACTAAGAACCATACAACAGACTCCCCTCTACCATAGAGCTAAGAACCATACAACAGACTCTCCTCTACCATAGAACTAAGAACCATAGAACAGACTCTCCTCTACCATAGAACTAAGAACCATAGAACAGACTCTCCTCTACCATAGAACTAAGAACCATAGAACAGACTCTCCTCTACCATAGAACTAAGAACCATAGAACAGACTCTCCTCTACCATAGAACTAAGAACCATAGAACAGACTCTCCTCTACCATAGAACTAAGAACCATAGAACAGACTCACCTCTACCATAGAACTAAGAACCATACAACAGACTCTCCTCTACCATAGAACTAAGAACCATAGAACAGACTCTCCTCTACCATAGAACTAAGAACCATACAACAGACTCTCCTCTACCATAGAACTAAGAACCATAGAACAGACTCTCCTCTACCATAGAACTAAGAACCATACAACAGACTCTCCTCTACCATAGAACTAAGAACCATAGAACAGACTCTCCTCTACCATAGAACCCATCCCCATAGAACAGACTCTCCTCTACCATAGAACCCAACCCCATAGAACAGACTCTCCTCTACCATAGAACCCAACCCCATAGAACAGACTCTCCTCTACCATAGAACTAAGAACCATAGAACAGACTCTCCTCTACCATAGAACCCAACCCCATAGAACAGACTCTCCTCTACCATAGAACTAAGAACCATAGAACAGAATCTCCTCTACCATAGAACCCAACCCCATAGAACAGACTCTCCTCTACCATAGAACCCAACCCCATAGAACAGACTCTCCTCTACCATAGAACTAAGAACCATAGAACAGTCTCTCCTCTACCATAGAACCCAACCCCATAGAACAGTCTCTCCTCTACCATAGAACCCAACCCCATAGAACAGACTCTCCTCTACCATAGAACTAAGAACCATAGAACAGTCTCTCCTCTACGATAGAACCCAACCCCATAGAACAGTCTCTCCTCTACCATAGAACCCAACCCCATAGAACAGACTCTCCTCTACCATAGAACTAAGAACCATAGAACAGTCTCGCCTCTACCATAGAACCCAACCCCATAGAACAGACTCACCTCTACCATAGAACTAAGAACCATACAACAGACTCTCCTCTACCATAGAACTAAGAACCATACAACAGACTCTCCTCTACCATAGAACTAAGAACCATAGAACAGACTCTCCTCTACCATAGAACTAAGAACCATACAACAGACTCTCCTCTACCATAGAACTAAGAACCATAGAACAGACTCTCCTCTACCATAGAACTAAGAACCATAGAACAGACTCTCCTCTACCATAGAACTAAGAACCATAGAACAGACTCTCCTCTACCATAGAACTAAGAACCATACAACAGACTCTCCTCTACCATAGAACTAAGAACCATAGAACAGACTCTCCTCTACCATAGAACTAAGAACATACAACAGACTCTCCTCTACCATAGAACTAAGAACCATAGAACAGACTCTCCTCTACCATAGAACCCATCCCCATAGAACAGACTCTCCTCTACCATAGAACCCAACCCCATAGAACAGACTCTCCTCTACCATAGAACCCAACCCCATAGAACAGACTCTCCTCTACCCTAGAACTAAGAACCATAGAACAGACTCTCCTCTACCATAGAACCCAACCCCATAGAACAGACTCTCCTCTACCATAGAACTAAGAACCATACAACAGACTCTCCTCTACCATAGAACTAAGAACCATAGAACAGACTCTCCTCTACCATAGAACTAAGAACCATAGAACAGACTCTCCTCTACCATAGAACTAAGAACCATACAACAGACTCTCCTCTACCATAGAACTAAGAACCATAGAACAGACTCTCCTCTACCATAGAACTAAGAACCATACAACAGACTCTCCTCTACCATAGAACTAAGAACCATACAACAGACTCTCCTCTACCATAGAACTAAGAACCATAGAACAGACTCTCCTCTACCATAGAACTAAGAACCATACAACAGACTCCCCTCTACCATAGAACTAAGAACCATACAACAGACTCTCCTCTACCATAGAACTAAGAACCATAGAACAGCCTCCCCTCTACCATAGAACTAAAAACCATACAACAGACTCTCCTCTACCATAGAACTAAGAACCATACAACAGACTCTCCTCTACCATAGAACTAAGAACCATACAACAGACTCTCCTCTACCATAGAACTAAGAACCATACAACAGACTCTCCTCTACCATAGAACTAAGAACCATAGAACAGTCTCTCCTCTACCATATAACTAAGAACCATACAACAGACTCCCCTCTACCATAGAACTAAGAACCATACAACAGACTCTCCTCTACCATAGAACTAAGAACCATAGAACAGACTCTCCTCTACCATAGAACTAAGAACCATAGAACAGACTCTCCTCTACCATAGAACTAAGAACCATAGAACAGACTCTCCTCTACCATAGAACTAAGAACCATAGAACAGACTCTCCTCTACCATAGAACTAAGAACCATAGAACAGACTCTCCTCTACCATAGAACTAAGAACCATAGAACAGACTCACCTCTACCATAGAACTAAGAACCATACAACAGACTCTCCTCTACCATAGAACTAAGAACCATAGAACAGACTCTCCTCTACCATAGAACTAAGAACCATACAACAGACTCTCCTCTACCATAGAACTAAGAACCATAGAACAGACTCTCCTCTACCATAGAACTAAGAACATACAACAGACTCTCCTCTACCATAGAACTAAGAACCATAGAACAGACTCTCCTCTACCATAGAACCCATCCCCATAGAACAGACTCTCCTCTACCATAGAACCCAACCCCATAGAACAGACTCTCCTCTACCATAGAACCCAACCCCATAGAACAGACTCTCCTCTACCATAGAACTAAGAACCATAGAACAGACTCTCCTCTACCATAGAACCCAACCCCATAGAACAGACTCTCCTCTACCATAGAACTAAGAACCATAGAACAGAATCTCCTCTACCATTGAACCCAACCCCATAGAACAGACTCTCCTCTACCATAGAACCCAACCCCATAGAACAGACTCTCCTCTACCATAGAACTAAGAACCATAGAACAGTCTCTCCTCTACCATAGAACCCAACCCCATAGAACAGTCTCTCCTCTACCATAGAACCCAACCCCATAGAACAGACTCTCCTCTACCATAGAACTAAGAACCATAGAACAGTCTCTCCTCTACGATAGAACCCAACCCCATAGAACAGTCTCTCCTCTACCATAGAACCCAACCCCATAGAACAGACTCTCCTCTACCATAGAACTAAGAACCATAGAACAGTCTCGCCTCTACCATAGAACCCAACCCCATAGAACAGACTCACCTCTACCATAGAACTAAGAACCATACAACAGACTCTCCTCTACCATAGAACTAAGAACCATACAACAGACTCTCCTCTACCATAGAACTAAGAACCATAGAACAGACTCTCCTCTACCATAGAACTAAGAACCATACAACAGACTCCCCTCTACCATAGAACTAAGAACCATACAACAGACTCTCCTCTACCATAGAACTAAGAACCATAGAACAGCCTCCCCTCTACCATAGAACTAAAAACCATACAACAGACTCTCCTCTACCATAGAACTAAGAACCATACAACAGACTCTCCTCTACCATAGAACTAAGAACCATAGAACAGACTCTCCTCTACCATAGAACTAAGAACCATACAACAGACTCTCCTCTACCATAGAACTAAGAACCATAGAACAGTCTCTCCTCTACCATATAACTAAGAACCATACAACAGACTCCCCTCTACCATAGAACTAAGAACCATAGAACAGACTCTCCTCTACCATAGAACTAAGAACCATAGAACAGACTCTCCTCTACCATAGAACTAAGAACCATAGAACAGACTCTCCTCTACCATAGAACTAAGAACCATAGAACAGACTCTCCTCTACCATAGAACTAAGAACCATAGAACAGACTCTCCTCTACCATAGAACTAAGAACCATAGAACAGACTCTCCTCTACCATAGAACTAAGAACCATAGAACAGACTCTCCTCTACCATAGAACTAAGAACCATAGAACAGACTCACCTCTACCATAGAACTAAGAACCATACAACAGACTCTCCTCTACCATAGAACTAAGAACCATAGAACAGACTCTCCTCTACCATAGAACTAAGAACCATACAACAGACTCTCCTCTACCATAGAACTAAGAACCATAGAACAGACTCTCCTCTACCATAGAACTAAGAACATACAACAGACTCTCCTCTACCATAGAACTAAGAACCATAGAACAGACTCTCCTCTACCATAGAACCCATCCCCATAGAACAGACTCTCCTCTACCATAGAACCCAACCCCATAGAACAGACTCTCCTCTACCATAGAACCCAACCCCATAGAACAGACTCTCCTCTACCCTAGAACTAAGAACCATAGAACAGACTCTCCTCTACCATAGAACCCAACCCCATAGAACAGACTCTCCTCTACCATAGAACTAAGAACCATAGAACAGAATCTCCTCTACCATTGAACCCAACCCCATAGAACAGACTCTCCTCTACCATAGAACCCAACCCCATAGAACAGACTCTCCTCTACCATAGAACTAAGAACCATAGAACAGTCTCTCCTCTACCATAGAACCCAACCCCATAGAACAGTCTCTCCTCTACCATAGAACCCAACCCCATAGAACAGACTCTCCTCTACCATAGAACTAAGAACCATAGAACAGTCTCGCCTCTACCATAGAACCCAACCCCATAGAACAGACTCACCTCTACCATAGAACTAAGAACCATAGAACAGAATCTCCTCTACCATTGAACCCAACCCCATAGAACAGACTTTCCTCTACCATAGAACCCAACCCCATAGACCAGACTCTCCTCTACCATAGAACCCATCCCCATAGAACAGACTCTCCTCTACCATAGAACCCAACCCCATAGAACAGACTCTCCTCTACCATAGAACCCAACCCCATAGAACAGACTCTCGTCTACCATAGAACTAAGAACCATAGAACAGACTCTCCTCTACCATAGAACCCAACCCCATAGAACAGACTCTCCTCTACCATAGAACTAAGAACCACAGAACAGACTCTCCTCTACCATAGAACCCAACCCAATAGAACAGACTCTCCTCTACCATTGAACCCAACCCCATAGAACAGACTCTCCTCTACCATAGAACTAAGAACCATAGAACAGACTCTCCTCTACCATAGAACCCAACCCCATAGAACAGACTCTCCTCTACCATAGAACCCAACCCCATAGAACAGATTCTCCTCTACCATAGAACTAAGAACCATAGAACAGTCTCTCCTCTACCATAGAACCCAACCCCATAGAACAGACTCTCCTCTACCACAGAACTAAGAACCATAGAACAGTCTCTCCTCTACCATAGAACCCAACCCCATAGAACAGTCTCTCCTCTACCATAGAACCCAACCCCATAGAACAGACTCTCCTCTACCATAGAACTAAGAACCATAGAACAGTCTCTCCTCTACCATAGAACCCAACCCCATAGAACAGACTCTCCTCTACCATAGAACTAAGAACCGTAGAACAGACTCTCCTCTACCATAGAACCCAACCCCATAGAACAGTCTCTCCTCTACCATAGAACCCAACCCCATAGAACAGTCTCTCCTCTACCATAGAACCCAACCCCATAGAACAGACTCTCCTCTACCATAGAACCCAACCCCATAGAACAGTCTCTCCTCTACCATAGAACCCAACCCCATAGAACAGACACACACAGTGTCTATCCGTCTCTCCTTCTGCTCTGTAGCCTCCAGACTCTGTGTCTGTCAAACAGAGACTGTGTTTGTGAGCGTGTGTGTGTTCAAACAGAGAGAGACAGTGTGTGTGTGTGTGTGTGTGTGTGCGTGTGTGTGTGTGTGCGTGTGTGTGTGAGAGACATATTTTCCTCTTTATCCCACTTTCCCTTCTTTTTGTCTGTTCTTTCTCTCATTCTATCCATTTCTCTCTCTTCTTTCTCTCTGTTCCTCCTTTCATCCTCTCTTCTCAGACTGAAGGAGATTCACCATCAACCCACACACACGGACACACACACACGCACACACACGCACACACACACACACACTCACCAGTGGTGGATTGCCAAATCAGGCAGAGTATTTTAATGAACAGAATATTGGTGTTTAATGAAGTGGAAAGGAAGGATGAGAAGGAATTATTTTATAAGAGAGAATGAGAGGAGAGGAGAGGAGAGGAGAGGAGAGGAGTTTTTTTGTGAGAGGCAGTCTGAGTAACAGAGTAACCAATAGAGTGGGGTCAGAGGTCAGAGGATCTCTGCTGGAGTTTCAGGTTTGTTTTTGTTGATTCCTGGGCTGTGTGTGTAACCCCGCCCCTCTCTCCTCTCCTCAGGCCACGGTTGGTCTGATTCGTAACCTGGCGCTGTGCCCAGCCAATCAGGCTCCACTGCGTGAGGCGGGAGCTATCCCTCGATTGGTTAACCTGCTGCTGAAAGCCCACCAGGACAGCCAAAGACACGCCTCTTCTACTCAGCAGTTATACCAGGTGTGTACATGTGTGTGTGTGTGTGTGTGTGTGTGTGTGTAGGACGCCGTGCATATGGGGGTTGAGGGTTGTACTGGAGCTGTAACTAACGTGTGTGTGTGTGTGTGTAGGACGGTGTGCGTATGGAGGAGATAGTGGAGGGTTGTACTGGAGCTCTCCACATCCTGGCCAGAGACCCAATCAACAGAGGAGAGATATCCAGCATGCAGACCATCCCCCTGTTTGTGCAGGTACACACACACACACACACACACACACACACACACACACACTTTTATACATACACACCTATACAGACAGGCACCGATACACACACCTATACACACACACACACACACACACACACACACACACACACACACACACACACACTCAAACATGCCTATACACACACCCACACACACCTATACACAAACACGCACACACGCACGCACACACTTATGTACACACTCACACCTATACACACACACGCATGAACACACTTATACACACACACAGTTTTCGTATGTTGAGAACGTGAAGCGTGTGTCGGTACATAGATTATATATTATATATAATGTATTATTATATATTATATAAGATGTGTGATGTGTTATATATTATATATAATATTCCATATTCTGTGTTGTTGTATTCGTACATAGAGAATTGCTGCTGTATTCGTACATAGAGAACATAAAGCGTGTGTCTGTATATATATTCTATATTCTATATGATGTATTCTATATGGTGTTGTATATTATATATAATATTCCATATTCTGTGTTGTAGCTGCTGTAATCGCACATAGAGAACATAAAGCGTGTGTCGGTATATATATTCTATATGATGTATTCTATATGATGTGTTGTATATTATATATAATATTTCATATTCTGTGTTGTAGCTGCTGTATGCGTACATAGAGAACATAAAGCGTGTGTCTGCGGGGGTTCTGTGTGAGCTGGCTCTGGACAAACACTCGGCTGAACTCATCGACGCAGAGGGGGCGTCTGCACCCCTTATGGAGCTACTGCACTCCAGCAATGAGGGCATCGGTCAGTCTCACACACACACACACACAAAAGGATCACTGGCCTACGCAATCATATTCAAGATTTTTTTTTTATTATATGATTAATAAAATATGGGCTTTGTGATTTTTCCTTTGGAGCTGTTTATGTTTCTTGATGTGTCAGTACTACTGACCAATAGGAAAATGGTTGGGGGCGGGCGGTTGTGTTGTTATGTTGTGTTGTTATGTTGTGTTGTTATTGACTATCAGAAAGTCCTCTTGTGATAGATGATCGATTTGGGAAATGAATGCGATTGACAAAGCCACTGCAATTGGTTAATCATTGTGGTTCGCTAGCAGTGTGTGTAGCAGTGATATTACTATGGCTTAACAAACATGAATGGGACCATTAAAAAAACACACGGAGATGAGCTTGGCCAGGACGGAGCCCACAGGTAGGCTACA
>CM030183.1:391231-401231 GCA_017639675.1 Aplochiton taeniatus
GGAGAGAGGAGAAAGGAAGAGAGGAAAACAGGGAGGAGAGGAGAAAGGAGGAGAGAGACCAGTCTGTAGCAGTTAATCAAAAAGGGGAAATAATACAACCATCAATATGCATTTTTATTAACATTTTCAGTTTGAAACTTTTTTTTTTTAAATAAAAACTATAGTGAACACAGTGCAACAGTACTTCTGTTCTGTGTGTGTTGTGTTGTTATTCAGTAAAAAAGTAAAGCTCTGCTAGTAGAGATGTTGATGTTGTTATTTAATAGTTTCAGAGCTCTGCTAGTAGAAATGTTGATATGTTGTTATTTAATAGTTTCAGAGCTCTGCTTGTAGAGATGTTGATATGTTGTTATTTAATAGTTTCAGAGCTCTGCTAGTAGAGATGTTGATATGTTGTTATTTAATAGTTTCAGAGCTCTGCTTGTAGAACTGTTGATGTTGTTATTTAATAGTTTCAGAGCTCTGCTAGTAGAGATGTTGATGGTATTTAATAGTTTCAGAGCTCTGCTTGTAGAAATGTTGATGTTGTTATTTAATAGTTTCAGAGCTCTGCTAGTAGAGATGTTGATGGTATTTAATAGGGATGTTGATGTGATGGATCCCAGTGAGAAGCTGGACTGTAGAGTTGGTGAGCATGACATCAGTGGAAACATCCCGCTGCCACACATCGCCCCCTGGTGATAGAAAGTGAGTTCTACGTCATGATAAGAGGATAGAAATATGTTCTAGATAGCACTACGTCATTATAAAGACAGAAATATGTTTCTAGATAGCACTACGTCATGATAAGAGGATATAAATATGTTTCTAGATAGCACTATGACATAATAAGAGGACAGAAATATGTTTCTAGATAGCACTATGTCATGACAAGAGGATATAAATATGTTCTAGATTGCGCTACGTCATGATAAGAGGACAGAAATATGTTTCTAGATAGCACTACGTCATTATAAAGACAGAAATATGTTTCTAGATAGCACTACGTCATGACAAGAGGATAGAAATATGTTTCTAGATAGCGCTACGTCTATATAAAGACATAAATATGTTTCTAGATAGCACTAGTCATGATAAGAGGACATAAATATGTTTCTAGATAGCACTGTCATGACAAGAGGATAGAAATATGTTTCTAGATGACACTACGTCATATAAAGACAGAAATATTTTTCTAGATAGCACTATGTCATGATAAGAAGATAGAAATATGTTTCTAGATAGCACTACTTCATGATAAAGACAGAAATATGTTTCTAGATAGCACTACGTCATGACAAAGACAGAAATATGTTTCTAGATAGCACTACGTCATGACAGTGTTTCACCAGTAAATGTCAAGGCATTTGTTTGGAGGCGGACAGACATCCTACTGGTTGTCCATTGCCATGGAGACCAGGGGACACACGACAACTAGACTGCTCCACCTGCCTATCGCCATGGAGACTAGGGGACACACAGCAACTAGACTGCTCCAGTGAGATTTGATCCCACCATCAGTTTAAGACACACTCACTTAAAGGTAACTAACCAGTTAGCTAGTTTAAGACAGTCCATTTTACCACACTCACATAAAGGTAACTAACCAGTTGGCTAGTTTAAGACAGTCCATTTTACCACACTCACATAAAGGTAACTAACCAGTTAGCTAGTTTAAGACAGTCCATTTTACCACCTTAACCAACGACAAGAGTGCAGTCCTTCATTAACCAATGAGGGGAGGGCAGTCCATCCATGAATTGAGAGGCACATTGACCAAGCAGTAGAGATACCGTTTGAACCCACTAGATGGCGCTTTTATTCCGTTCTACAGGCAGAGAATGCACTGAGCGCTTCACGTTGCTGTCCAACCTTTAGATGGAGAGACAGACAGCACCCCAGCCTGGAGAGATAGACAGCACCCCAGCCTGGAGAGATAGACAGCACCCCAGCCTGGAGAGATAGACAGCACCCCAGCCTGGAGAGATAGACAGCACCCCAGCCTGGAGAGACAGACAGCACCCCAGCCTGGAGAGACAGACAGCACCCCAGCCTGGAGAGACAGACAGCACCCCAGCCTGGAGAGACAGACAGCACCCCAGCCTGTCCATCATCAACCTTTTCAATGTGCCATTTGAAGGCTGCTCAGCATAATTCAAACTCATAATTCAATGCAGATATACGTGTATTGTCAACATAAGCCTTATTTATTTATACATTTTCCTGAAGTCAGGAAAATAAATAAATCACTGCCTCCCTGACCCAAGCGCCAAGATAAAAGTAACGTAAGTGCCACATTACACCAAGATACAAATGGAGTGCATCCAAACCTAATCTACAGCGCTACAAAATAACAGGACATCCAATCAAAGTGCTAGCAGAGCCGACTACAATATATTACACTTTGGAGCCAAAGAGGACAAACACTGTATGAGAAGAATGATGAGATCCTCATCACACACACACACACACACACACACACACACACACACACACACACACACACACACACACACACAAACACAGCAGAGGGCACACACTGGCAGTGGGAGCTGCAGGTAGCGAGTGCCTAGTCTAATACACACACACACACACACACACACACACACACACACACACACACACACACACACACACACACAGACACTCCAGACACACACACACACACACAGACATTCCAGACACACATACACACAGACACTGAGACACACATACACACACATACACACACAGACACTGAGACACTGAGACACACATACACTGAGACACACATACACACAGACACTGAGACACACAGACACACATACACATACAGACACTGAAACACACAGACACACAGACACACACAGACACTCCAGACACACATACACACATACACACACACACACACACAGACACTCCAGACACACATACACACAGACACACACAGACACTGAGACACACACAGCCACACACAGCCACACACAGCCACACACACACAGGCACTCAGACAGACAAACACACACACACACTCAGACAGAAAAACCACATTGCGTGAGAAGCTTAGCAGTGAGGGGAAGTGAGTGGTGGGAGAGCGTTCACCACAGCTCTCTGGCA
Organism: Aplochiton taeniatus; assembly: GCA_017639675.1. NCBI lineage: Eukaryota > Metazoa > Chordata > Actinopteri > Galaxiiformes > Galaxiidae > Aplochiton > Aplochiton taeniatus. Next base: position 394,307 of record CM030183.1, read on the forward strand.
ATTTCCAATCAGGTTCTCCTATGACCTTTAACCCCTATCACACATTAACCCACCAGGTCATCGGGGTGCAGAGGCAGAGTTCAGCAGAGTCACAGCCGTGCGGATGAAGCTGGTCCTGGAATAGAGACTCCTGTAGCGCCTCCCGGAGGGTAGGAGGCCAAACAGACTATTGCAGGGGTGAGAGGTGTCCTTGGCGATGCTGCACGCCCTCCGCAGACACCATTTCTGTTGGACAGCTTCAATGGCAGGTAGTGTGGGACTGGTAATGCGTTGGGCAGTTTTCACCACCCTCTGCAGTGCCTTCTGACAGAGACAGAGCGGTTACTGTATCGTACTGTGATAGAGTTGATCACAGAGCAGTTACTGTACCGTACTGTGATAGAGTTGATCACAGAGCAGTTACTGTATCGTACTGTGATAGAGTTGATCACAGAGCGGTTACTGTATCGTACTGTGATAGAGTTGATCACAGAGCGGTTACTGTACCGTACTGTGATAGAGTTGATCACAGAGCGGTTACTGTATCGTACTGTGATAGAGTTGATCACAGAGCGGTTACTGTACCGTACTGTGATAGAGTTGATCACAGAGCGGTTACTGTATCGTACTGTGATAGAGTTGATCACAGAGCGGTTACTGTATCGTACTGTGATAGAGTTGATCACAGAGCGGTTACCGTACCGTACTGTGATAGATTTTTTTCAGTCTCCTCAGGAAGAAGAGACGCTGGTGAGCCGTCTGGATGAGCTTTGAAGTGTTGGGGGTCCGAAAGAGGTCCTTGGAGCTGGTGACACCATCAACCTCAGTCCGTTGATATGGATGTGTGTGTGTGTGTGTGTGTGTGTGTGTGTGTGTGTGTGTGTGTGTTAGGCAGTCAGTCTGTGAATGAGATCAGCTTCTCCTCCTGACCCAAACACAAGTGGAACAACAGAAGTTTGTCCAGAACAGCGGAATGCCCCTTTAAGGAGGACAGAGCAGGTGTTACCAGGTGACTGTCTCCATGACAACGACTGTTGCACTGTCCCACCAATCCCACCGGACGAACCCAACTACGCCATTACACACACACACACACACACACACACTGAGTGCCCAGCAACTCAGCCTAATGTGGAGTGGCAGCTAGCCTTCACGCTCTGGTAAACCTCGCCTTCCAAAATGGACAGAAGAGGACCACTCCACTCCCCCCCCCCCCCCCCCCCCCACACACACACACACACACACACACACACGCACGTTTCCCTCCCCAACAGAGATCTCTCTCTGTTCGAATTAACTAGCCTCTCGCCTAAAGTACCAAACTTTAAGTGAGGGTTGGGATGGTGGTGAGGGGGTGTGTGTGTGTCTGGTGAGGTGAGGGGTTGAAGAAGGACAAGGAAGATTAGAGGAGGTAAAGAGTTTGATGGTCCACCACTGCCAGCGGTGCTATGCTAATGCTATCTCTGTTGAACAGGCCCACCAGTGCCAGTGGTGCTATGCTAATGCTATCTCTGTTGAACAGGCTCACCAGTGCCAGTGGTGCTATGCTAATGCTATCTCTCTGTTGAACAGGCCCACCAGTGCCAGTGGTGCTATGCTAATGCTATCTCTGTTGAACAGGCTCACCAGTGCCAGTGGTGCTATGCTAATGCTATCTCTCTGTTGAACAGGCCCACCAGTGCTATTGGTGCTATGCTAATGCTATCTCTCTGGCTATGTGTGTGTCTGTGTGTGTGAGAGAAGGAGAGAGAGAGAGAGATAAAGTTCTGTCTGATTCCATTGTTAGACTGGTTCATCATCTGTCTGCCGACCTGTCGAAACAGGAAGTGACTTGGAGGAAGTGCCCGTGTGAATGGGGAAGTGTATGCCCTCTGGTTGGTGGGTTCCAAGGAGGAGGGGGTTTCCCAAAACAAACTTTGATCTCCCCCTAACCCAAATGAGTGAACGTAAATCTGGCCCCCCAGCCTGTGAGGACATGACCTATCAATACGGTCAAACAGTGGATGGAACACTTCAAGGTTTAAAGTCAAACATTGGAAGCTGTGGCAAGCCAGCCCCGCACAGTTTGAGCTCATTTATAATATCTTCCTTGACAGGTTCAGGTAACTTTTCTCAACAGGTTACATTTACAATATCTTCAGGTAACTTTTCTCAACAGGTTACATTTACAATATCTTCAGGTAACTTTTCTCAACAGGTTACATTTATAATATCTTCAGGTAACTTTTCTCAACAGGTTACATTTATAATATCTTCAGGTAACTTTTCTCAACAGGTTACATTTATAATATCTTCAGGTAACTTTTCTCAACAGGTTACATTTACAATATCTTCAGGTAACTTTTCTCAACAGGTTACATTTACAATATCTTCAGGTAACTTTTCTCAAGAGGTTACATTTACAATATCTTCAGATAACTTTTCTTAACAGGTTATACATTTATAACATCTTCAGGCAACTTTTCTCAACAGGTTACATTTCTAATATCTTCAGATAACCTTTCTTAACAGGTAACATTTCTAATATCTTCAGATAACTTTTCTTAACAGGTGTAACATTTCTAATATCTTTAGGTAACTTTTCTTCACAGGTGTGTGTGTGTGTGTCTGTTGTTGGAGGGGGTGGTTAATTACTAGTTTTGTGAACATGTTGAAAGACTTTGAACAGATCATCCTTTCCGGTTTGCGAACCTAGTGTGGAACCGTTTGGAGCATTTCAACCAGAAATAAATCTGTTCACAACCAGGCACTTCGCTTCCCAGCTGGAACCAGAAAATAGGATTTGTTTATTTCCTGGAACCAAAGTGCGAACCGTGCTAACATGAATGGGTGTGTCATATTCTACAGGTTAGAAAGACTGGATGGGTGTGTCATATTCTACAGGTTAGAAAGACTGGATGGGTGTGTCATATTCTACAGGTTAGAAAGACTGGATGGGTGTGTCATATTCTACAGGTTAGAAAGACTGGATGGGTGTGTCATATTCTACAGGTTAGACAGACTGGATGGGTGTGTGATATTCTACAGGTTAGAAAGACTGGATGGGTGTGTGATATTCTACAGGTTAGAAAGACTGGATGGGTGTGTGATATTCTACAGGTTAGACAGACTGGATGGGTGTGTGATATTCTACAGGTTAGAAAGACTGGATGGGTGTGTGATATTCTACAGGTTAGAAAGACTGGATGGGTGTGTGATATTCTACAGGTTAGAAAGACTGGATGGGTGTGTGATATTCTACAGGTTAGAAAGACTGGATGGGTGTGTGATATTCTACAGGTTAGAAAGACTGGATGGGTGTGTCATATTCTACAGGTTAGACAGACTGGATGGGTGTGTCATATTCTACAGGTTAAAAAAGACTGGATGGGTGTGTCATATTCTACAGGTTAGAAAGACTGGATGGGTGTGTGATATTCTACAGGTTAGAAAGACTGGATGGGTGTGTCATATTCTACAGGTTAGACAGACTGGATGGGTGTGTCATATTCTACAGGTTAGAAAGACTGGATGGGTGTGTCATATTCTACAGGTTAGACAGACTGGATGGGTGTGTGATATTCTACAGGTTAGACAGACTGGATGGGTGTGTGATATTCTACAGGTTAGACAGACTGGATGGGTGTGTGATATTCTACAGGTTAGAAAGACTGGATGGGTGTGTGATATTCTACAGGTTAGAAAGACTGGATGGGTGTGTGATATTCTACAGGTTAGAAAGACTGGATGGGTGTGTGATATTCTACAGGTTAGAAAGACTGGATGGGTGTGTCATATTCTACAGGTTAGAAAGACTGGATGGGTGTGTGATATTCTACAGGTTAGAAAGACTGGATGGGTGTGTCATATTCTACAGGTTAGACAGACTGGATGGGTGTGTCATATTCTACAGGTTAGAAAGACTGGATGGGTGTGTGATATTCTACAGGTTAGACAGACTGGATGGGTGTGTGATATTCTACAGGTTAGACAGACTGGATGGGTGTGATATTCTACAGGTTAGACAGACTGGATGGGTGTGTGATATTCTACAGGTTAGAAAGACTGGATGGGTGTGTGATATTCTACAGGTTAGAAAGACTGGATGGGTGTGTGATATTCTACAGGTTAGAAAGACTGGATGGGTGTGTGATATTCTACAGGTTAGAAAGACTGGATGGGTGTGTCATATTCTACAGGTTAGAAAGACTGGATGGGTGTGTCATATTCTACAGGTTAGAAAAACTGGATGGGTGTGTCATATTCTATAGGTTAGAAAGACTGGATGGGTGTGTCATATTCTACAGGTTAGAAAGACTGGATGGGTGTGTCATATTCTACAGGTTAGAAAGACTGGATGGGTGTGTCATATTCTACAGGTTAGAAAGACTGGATGGGTGTGTCATATTCTACAGGTTAGAAAGACTGGATGGGTGTGTCATATTCTACAGGTTAGAAAGACTGGATGGGTGTGTCATATTCTACAGGTTAGAAAGACTGAATGGGTGTGTCATATTCTACAGTTTAGAAAGACTGGATGGGTGTGTGATATTCTACAGGTTAGAAAGACTGGATGGGTGTGTGATATTCTACAGGTTAGAAAGACTGGATGGGTGTGTGATATTCTACAGGTTAGACAGACTGGATGGGTGTGTCATATTCTAAAGGTTAGAAAGACTGGATGGGTGTGTCATATTCTACAGGTTAGACAGACTGGATGGGTGTGTCATATTCTACAGGTTAGAAAGACTGGATGGGTGTGTCATATTCTACAGGTTAGAAAGACTGGATGGGTGTGTGATATTCTACAGGTTAGAAAGACTGGATGGGTGTGTGATATTCTACAGGTTAGAAAGACTGGATGGGTGTGTGATATTCTACAGGTTAGAAAGACTGGATGGGTGTGTCATATTCTACAGGTTAGAAAGACTGGATGGGTGTGTCATATTCTACAGGTTAGAAAGACTGGATGGGTGTGTCATATTCTACAGGTTAGAAAGACTGGATGGGTGTGTCATATTCTACAGGTTAGACAGACTGGATGGGTGTGTGATATTCTACAGGTTAGAAAGACTGGATGGGTGTGTGATATTCTACAGGTTAGAAAGACTGGATGGGTGTGTGATATTCTACAGGTTAGAAAGACTGGATGGGTGTGTCATATTCTACAGGTTAGAAAGACTGGATGGGTGTGTCATATTCTACAGGTTAGAAAGACTGGATGGGTGTGTGATATTCTACAGGTTAGAAAGACTGGATGGGTGTGTGATATTCTACAGGTTAGAAAGACTGGATGGGTGTGTGATATTCTACAGGTTAGAAAGACTGGATGGGTGTGTCATATTCTACAGGTTAGAAAGACTGGATGGGTGTGTCATATTCTACAGGTTAGAAAGACTGGATGGGTGTGTGATATTCTACAGGTTAGAAAGACTGGATGGGTGTGTCATATTCTACAGGTTAGACAGACTGGATGGGTGTGTCATATTCTACAGGTTAGACAGACTGGATGGGTGTGTCATATTCTACAGGTTAGAGAGACTGGATGGGTGTGTCATATTCTACAGGTTAGAAAGACTGGATGGGTGTGTCATATTCTACAGGTTAGAAAGACTGGATGGGTGTGTCATATTCTACAGGTTAGACAGACTGGATGGGTGTGTCATATTCTACAGGTTAGAAAGACTGGATGGGTGTGTCATATTCTACAGGTTAGAAAGACTGGATGGGTGTGTCATATTCTACAGGTTAGAAAGACTGGATGGGTGTGTGATATTCTACAGGTTAGTAAGACTGGATGGGTGTGTGATATTCTACAGGTTAGAAAGACTGGATGGGTGTGTCATATTCTACAGGTTAGAAAGACTGGATGGGTGTGTCATATTCTACAGGTTAGAAAGACTGGATGGGTGTGTCATATTCTACAGGTTAGTAAGACTGGATGGGTGTGTGATATTCTACAGGTTAGTAAGACTGGATGGGTGTGTGATATTCTACAGGTTAGAAAGACTGGATGGGTGTGTCATATTCTACAGGTTAGAAACACTGGATGGAAACACACACTGGATCATAAGATAGCACCAAGGTTCCAAAGAACCCAAGGTTTCAAGAAGCCGTTCCTTGACGGTGGAAAAGGGCTAATAGTGGCAGATCAGAACGTTCCTCTGTTGGGGAGCTGTGTCTTCTTGCCATTCTCTCCGTTTCCTGTTTACTTACAGTGTGGGAGGGTGTTAGGGTTATTTCCTGTAGCCCGCTTCTCTGTGGCCAATCAGCTTCAGCTCACAGCAATGAGCCAATCCCAGCTAAGCTCTTTGGCAGATGGACCAGTCAGCTGGCAGCGCCGTCATCATGCTGACAAATAGAGATGGGACATCTACAGTATGCCCCCCCCCTGCCCCCCCCCCATCTACAGTATGCCCCCCCCCCTGCCCCCCCCCATCTACAGTATGCCCCCCCCTGCCCCCCCCCATCTACAGTATGCCCCCCCCCCTGCCCCCCCCCCATCTACAGTATGCCCCCCCCCTGCCCCCCCCCATCTACAGTATTCTCATATTGTGTGTGTGTGTGTGTGTGTTTCTAAGCGTTACCCTCCCCTCTGGGCTTTGCCTCTCACTGACCCGTCACTGATGAGAGGGATAGGAGCTTCCCAAACTGGTCATAACACACACACACACACACACACACACACACACACACACACACACACACACAGAGGCTGAGCAAAGTCATGTGTTATAAATAGCCTGAGCCTGTCAGTGACACACATTCACCAACACAACAAGCACAAACATTCACCAACACGTCACAAACACACACACACATATTCACCAACACGTCACAAACACACACACACTCACCAACACGTCACACTACACACACACTCACACACTCACCAACACGCCTGCTAGAATTTTCTGTTTCTGAGGGCTTCTCATTCATAATCTGTCCCTCATATTTATTCACATTA
>CM030183.1:403731-443731 GCA_017639675.1 Aplochiton taeniatus
GGTTAAGATAGGACATTGCCGCTGCCACCGGACTCTGCAACTCAAACAAGATAAACCCAACAGTTTAGAACCTAAAGAATAAATTAACAGAAGCTCAGCAGCGATTACGATCTAAGACCTGATCAGTCACGACGTGAGTCCGTGGAGCAATCTGATATCGCTCCGAGGTTCGTCCCTCGTTTGGCCGGTGTGAATCGCAGACCGGACGGTAGCCAACGGAGCTGGAATTTAAAGAGAACGCTGCGCGAGGCTTATCGGTGTATTGGTTGGAGCGGGGACATAATTCCATAGCAGAGACGATTCATTCAATTGAACGAAGTGAACTATCATAGCAAAACGGTACCACCGATAATATATCTGCGCTGGGTTAACGTTACTAGAATTAACCGAACAGATGCTGGCAATGAAGCAGTTTAACACGGATGATTTAACGTTTACCTAGCCTATGTGCTACTGCAGTCCTACTTCTCAGAATGGAAAGGAGCTAAACCGTGCTATTAGCGTATAAACTAAGCAAAACTTGGAAAATGCGTAAGACTAAGAACTTTACAACTTTTATTAGATACTCTCTGAAAATATAACAGATTTAATTTCGTTTCAAATTCGGTTAGCCGTTCACTTTCAAGGCGGGGAGAACATCGGAGTTGTTACATTGTTATACCGGGGTCGCTGGGGTCGTGTCGGACTGGGATACACCGGGCAGTCCTTGCTCGCTCACCTCCCCCCATCTCCGCGAGAGGCTGTTATGACGATGTGATGCCAACCCTCTCTCCACGGAGCCGCTTTGATCGTTTTCTTTCTTTCATCAGAAAGATCTAAAGGAACTCTATCCCTCTTTCTAACAGACTGAGAGCGGTAGATTTTCTCGAAATGTATGAGAGCGTGGACGTTGTTGGTTTGAGCTCGAGTCCTAACCCGTTCCTTGCTATGGATTACTACCACCGGACCGCAGCGGGGCTCGGAGGGTGCCTGACCGTGGACAAGGGCCTGCTGTCGGGGCCACATCGGACATTCGGCCATCCCTTGGGGAGCAGGCCGTGGGGTGGCTCGAACCACTGTAAGTGTACCGCCCTCAAAACCTTTCAATTAATTGTTTAGAGTTGTGATCATTCCGTCCCCTGTCCGCTCCAAGCCTGATTACCAGCGCAGGGAAACAGACTGGGGCTGACCAAAGTGTACACCCGTAAACACAGGCTATAATCATCTGTACACTATATTCTCCTCCTTGATCTATCTGTCGCTGAGGAAGTGGTTGTGAACTTTAACCCTAGGAACGGCCCGCTGTGGGTGAACGAACAGTTCACCTGGCGGAGCTACTTCCGTCTTTTTGCCATGGAATCACTAGCTGCCAATTGGTCTGTTGCTATGTAAAGAATCAAAAACTCACCCATAGTAGTTCAGGTTAAGGATATAGAATCAATACGCTAATAGCAAGGGCCTTAGTATTGCAGGTTAAGGACATAGATTCAAACGCACCAATAGTATTACAGGTTAAGAACAGTATTGCTGTTAGGTCAGGGCTCCAGGTTAAAGTATTGCTGATCTGAGAACAGTATTGTTGTTAGGTCATGGCTCCAGGTTAAAGTATTGCTGATCTGAGAACAGTAGTGTTGTTAGTTCAGGGCTCCAGGTTAAAGTATTGCTGATCTGAGATCAGTAGAGGAGTTGTTTGATGCTCAATAGGAATCCAGGGTATTAGCCAGGCAGTCACATGTTTCAGCAGAGGGGTCTGATTGGTCAGTAAAGTTCTGTATGTTTCAGCAGAGGGGTCTGATTGGTCAGTAAAGTTCTGTATATTTTAGCTGAGGGGTCTGATTGGTCAGTAAAGTTCTGTATGTTTCAGCAGAGGAGTCTGATTGGTCAGTAAAGATCTTTATGTTTCAGGTAGCAGCCCAGGGCACACCACCTAAACAGATAGCGCCACATGTGTGTGTACCATATGTGTGTGTGTGTGTGTGTGTGTGTGTCTGTGTCTGTTTCTCTGTGTGTGGTGTGGGTTTGGGTGTGTGTGTTTGGTGTGCGTGTGCAGCAGTCTGCCATCTGTAGTACACCTGACCACAGAAAATACCTCTATCTCTAGTGCATTCAGCTCTGAACTACTGCTGCGTGTGTGTGTGTGTGTGTGTGTGTGTGTGTGTGTGTGTGAGTGAGAGAGAGAGAGAGAGAGAGAGAGAGAGAGAGAGCGCAATAGCAAAAAGAGAAAAAAAAGATGCCAGCCTGTGAGGAGAGGAGACATTTAGAGAGATCAACACAGAGAGACAAAGACACACAGGGAGACAAAGACACACAGAGAGACAAAGACACACAGGGAGACAAAGACACACAGAGAGACAAAGATACACAGAGAGACAAAGACACACAGAGAGACAAAGATACACAGAGAGACAAAGTCAGTCGTAAGTTATAAAAGTTTGAGTAACTTTATGGGAGGAGATCCAAAGTTTTGAAGGACAGTAAGCAGCCTGTCTTAATATGAACTAACCCTAACCGGGCCTGTCCTATATGAACCTAACCCTAACCCTGTCCTATATGAACCTAACCCTGTCTTAATATGAACCTAACCCTAACCCTGTCCTATATGAACCTAACCCAAACCCTGTCTTAATATGAACTTAACCCTGACCCTGTCCTAATATGAACCTAACCCTAACCCTGTCTTAAAATGAACCTAGCCCTGTCCTAACATGAACCTAACCCTGTCTCAATACGAACCTAACCCTAACCCTGTCTTAATGTGAACTTAACCCCGACCCTGTCTTAATATGAACCTAACCTTAACGCTGTCTTAATATGAACTTAACCCTGACCCTGTCTTAATATGAACTTAACCCTGACTGGAAGGGTTCATCAGAGAGTAGGGTTCATCACAGAGCAGGGTTCATCACAGAGCAGGGTCTGGTCATGGGGACAGACTGTTGTTGTTCTAGTTTGGGTCAGGGCCCTTGTTGACGGCTGAGTGTTGAAGCATCCATTTTGGTCATCACTTTAACAGATTCAATCATCAAACCTTTTTTGGGTCCCCTTCTCTGTTGCTGAGATATAGCAGGTTAGTGGAAGGTTTATTTAGAAATATGCAGCATTGGCCCATGAACCTGTTCTACATGATATATGGTGAGATAATGTTAACCAGTCAACCAGTCTGTCTACATGGTGAGATCATGTTAACCAGTCTGTCTACATGGTGAGATCATGTTAACCAGTCTGTCTACATCAGGATATGGTGATATAACATTACAAACTACAGTCTACATCTTCCTCTACCACTGCATAGCCAGGCGAGTGTGAACTAACCCTGACCCTAACCCTAAGGCTCTTAGGTTTAGGATATATATGGATCCAATGCTGGTGCTCAGTGGCTGGCCTTCCCCTGGTTCTTAAGCCTTTATTTATAAAGGGAGACCCAGAACAGTGTGAAAGGAAACACATCTTAACATTAACCATTGCTGCAGGGTCTTAGATGAGCATTAACGTTTTTTAATGCTGTCTTTTTGTTCAGCATTAGCAAAGGTCTATGCTAACATATGGTTAGTCATTGATGATTGGTATGGTTTGGTAGCATAAGCTACTATGTTAAGGGCATTGGCACTGTTACAGCATGTGAAGTAGGGTAACATCGTTTTCAATGGTAAGAGAATAAGGTAATTTGACCATGTTAGTTTTGGTAGCATTTGTTAATATGTCTAATGAATGAGTACTGCTAGCATGTTGCTAGCACATGTCCCAGAGAGTTGTAGCTTGTCTATCTTACAGACAGCTGCTAAGCTGCTACCACTAACCATCCATTTACAGAGTAGGAGACAAGCAGAATTAACACATTGGATTAATTAAGTCATTTAAGCCTTTGAGGCAGTCTATTAAAATACTATTCTGTTAAATAATACTATTACAGCAATACCAAACATTCAGAAACATTATTGTATTAGTAAAGTGATTTTATTTTATTTTGATTTGTACTTATTTACCTTGAAGCACTTCCGTTAACTTTTAAATATGCAATTATTTTTCTAGCGATTCATCTAATGACTATTCTTTAGATTCGTCGACTAATCTAACAACAAATTTGGCAATTGTTCTTCCGACAATTTTTTTGTTGGTCAATTCATAACACTTAATTTACCCAAAATAAATATAAAACACTTTTAGTTGTACATTTTTGGAACAATCTAGTTTCACCACGGTAGACCCACGTCAATGACATCCACCGTCACGTAGCCTAATAAAAGTACAGTCGGATTCGCTTAGGGCCACGGCTCTTTTACGAAGTCCTTATGAATTGTCCTTCATATCTTGCCTTAACCTCATGACGTTTTCCAGGGGGGTTAAGGAAAAGTACGTAGTGAAAGTCATAAGTAGGTACTTTCTGAACTATTTGGACAGAGCCATGGTGTAACATTATGTTAGCACCTAGCAGCGGAGCAGAAATAACTTAACATGGGGGCGATATAGAAACATTTACAAAATCAATTTAAAGTGGTTAACAGAAACACGTTCCGCATGTTGATAATCCTAACATAGCATGCTTGGGTGGTGACAAAAAAATAAACAGCACTTACGGTGCTGTCTTGCTTTTGTCTAGCAGCGCTCCCGGATGTTTTCTCTTAAGGTGCTCCTTCATAGCAGTGGTACTGCCATGAAACGGCATGTCTATTTTGCATAGTGTACACAGCACCACGTTGTTGTTGGGTCTCTTTTTGAAGTGTTCCCACACTATAGAGGATTTCGGCAGACTTTTCTTTTCTGCAGCTTGTTCTCCGTCCTCCACCATACGTTGACCGGGCGTTGCCTTCTTTGATCTGAAATCATGGCGACGCGCAGACGCACGTTATACCAATCAACGTTATACCAATCAACGTATTACCAATCAACGTATTACCAATCAACGTATTACCAATCAACGTATTACCAATCAACGTTATACCAATCAACGTATTACCAATCAACGTATTACCAATCAACGTATTACCAATCAACGTATTTCCGTAATCGATTACATTGATTGCGTCGATGAGTCGCCCCAGCCCTACTACAGAGAAGCTAGGCCTAACTACAGTCTAATACATAGAGGCTAGGCCTAACTACAGGCTAATACAGAGAGGCTAGGCATGACTACAGGCTAATACATAGAGGGTAGGCTTGACTACAGGCTAATACAGGGAGGCTAGGCCTAACTACAGTCTAATACATAGAGGCTAGGCTTAACTACAGGCTAATACAGAGAGGCTAGGCCTAACTCCAGGCTAATACAGAGAGGCTAGGCCTGACTACAGCCTAATACATAGAGGCTAGGCTTGACTACAGGCTAATACAGGGAGGCTAGGCCTAACTACAGTCTAATACATAGAGGCTAGGCTTAATTACAGGCTAATACAAAGAGGCTAGGCCTAACTACAGGCTAATACAGAGAGGCTAGGCCTAACTACAGGCTAATACATAGAGGCTAGGCCTAACTACAGGCTCATACAGAGAGGCTAGGCCTAACTACAGTCTATCACAGAGAGGCTAGGCCTAACTACAGGCTAACACAGAGAGGCTAGTCCTAACTACAGGCTAATACAGAGAGGCTAGGCCTAACTACAGGCTAATACAGAGAGGCTAGGCCTAACTACAGGCTAATACAGAGAGGCTAGGCCTAACTACAGTCTATCACAGAGAGGCTAGGCCTAACTACAGGCTAATACAGAGAGGCTAGTCCTAACTACAGGTTAATACAGAGAGGCTAGGCCTAACTACAGGCTAATACAGAGAGGCTAGGCCTAACTACAGGCTAATACAGAGGCTAGTCCTAACTACAGGCTAATACAGAGAGGCTAGGCCTAACTACAGGCTAATACAGAGAGGCTAGTCCTAACTACAGGCTAATACAGAGAGGCTAGGCCTAACTACAGGCTAATACAGAGAGGCTAGGCCTAACTACAGGCTAATACAGAGAGGCTAGGCCTAACTACAGTCTATCACAGAGAGGCTAGGCCTAACTACAGGCTAATACAGAGAGGCTAGTCCTAACTACAGGTTAATACAGAGAGGCTAGGCCTAACTACAGGCTAATACAGAGAGGCTAGGCCTAACTACAGGCTAATACAGAGGCTAGTCCTAACTACAGGCTAATACAGAGAGGCTAGGCCTAACTACAGGCTAATACAGAGAGGCTAGTCCTAACTACAGGCTAATACAGAGAGGCTAGGCCTAACTACAGGCTAATACAGAGAGGCTAGGCCTAACTACAGGCTAATACAGAGAGGCTAGTCCTAACTACAGGCTAATACAGAGAGGCTAGGCCTAACTACAGGCTAATACAGAGAGGCTAGTCCTAACTACAGGCTAATACAGAGAGGCTAGTCCTAACTACAGGCTAATACAGAGAGAGATACTCATTTCTTAATAATTCTGAAGCGAAGAGAAGGAGAGAAGGAGAGAGGACAGAGGAGAGAGGAGGAGAGAGAGAGATGGAGCGATAAGAGAGGAGAGAAGGAGAGAGGAGAGAGAAGGAGAGAGAGAGATGGAGCGATAAGAGAGGAGAGAAGGAGAGAGGAGAGAGAAGGAGAGAAGGAGCAATGAGAGAGGACAGAGGAGAGAGAAGGAGAGAGGAGGAGAGAGAGATGGAGCGATAAGAGAGGAGAGAAGGAGAGAGGAGAGAGTGCTTGCTATGCCTGGAGGAGGTGCAGAGGGGAAAGGTCAATGGGGGACAGACGACAGGATTTATCTCCATTTATATGTTTATTGTTATGTCATATGTCAATCATCTTCTAATGTGTGAAGGCAGTGCTGTCGTCATGGTTACTGCTGGATGACATAATTTTGCTGTTCCACTCAGAGAGCCTCTGGCCACTCCCGCAGACAGCTGATTGGCTGACTGACTCCTGCGACAGGAAGTCTTTTTGTTGGAATGGTAGTGTGATGGCTGAGTCATGCTGCAGACTTTGGCTTCTGTTAAGCCGTTGAGGTTGTTTCAGCAGTTTGAGTTCACCAACATATTGAAATACAAAATGGAGGACTTTTGAGGAGGCACTTCAGGTTTACAGGTTGTTGTGTTGTGTTGGTCTCCAGGTTGTTGTGTTGTTGTGTTGTGTTGGTCTCCAGGTTGTTGACGTGTGTGTTGTTGTGTTTGCAGCGGTGGACACACAGAGCAGCAGTTCAGAGGAGTTGGTCCCCAGCCCCCCCCCCCCCCCCCCCCCCCCCACGGATCTACAAGCCCTGCTACATCTGCCAGGACAAGTCCTCTGGATACCACTATGGAGTCAGCGCCTGTGAGGGCTGCAAGGTACACACACACACACACACACACACACACACACACACACACACACACACACACTATCACGCATACACACACACACACACACACACACACACACTATCACGCATACACACACACACACACACACTATCACGCATACACACACACACTATCACGCATACACACTATCACAGACACACACTATCACACGTACACGCTATCACAGACACAGACACACACTATCACACGTACACACACTATCACAGACACAAACTATCACACGTACACACACTATCACAGACACAAACTATCACACGTACACACACTATCACAGACACACACTATCACACTATCACAGACACACACTATCACACGTACACACACTATCACAGACACACACTATCACACATTACACACTATCACAGACACACACGTACACACGTACACACACTATCACAGACACACACTATCACAGACACAGAGAGATAGAGAGACAGAGAGGATGCTGATGACTGTGTGTGTGTGTGTGTGTGTGTGTGTGTGTGTGTGTGTGTGTGTGTGTGTATTTGGTTGTGGTCATGACCTTTATACTCTGCCCCTTTAATCCTTTTTACAGTAATCCTGCACACAAGCACGCATGCACGCACGCACGCACACACACACACACACACACACACACACACACACACACACTATTCTCCCATCCTCTTGCTCTCTAACATACATGCCTTTCTGCATGAATAAACAGATGATATGGCCATGTTTATCTGTGTGTGTGTGTGTGTGTGTGTGTGTGTGCACGTTTGTGCTGCAGAGGTCTCTATGTGTGTGCTTGTGTGTGTGTCTGTGTGTGCGTGTGTGTGTGTGTGTGTCTTTGTGCGTGCGCGTTCAGTAGAGGTCAGTGTGTGTCATGCTGATCTAAACAGACAGGGTTAGAGTACCAGTTAGAGCGGGCCAACGTCATGAAACTACAACACCCAGAATCCCCTTGGAGTCTGTAAGGGTGCACTGATCAGCTGGTCCCTTCACTGGAGACATACTGTAGACTTTCTGTTTCTATAGAAACACACTGTAGACCTGTTTCTATAAAGACACAGTGTATACCTTCTGTTTCTATAGAAACACTGTAGACCTTCTGTTTCTATAGAAACACACTGTAGACCTTTTGTTTCTATAAAAACACATTGTAGACCTTCTGTTTCCATGGAAACACATTGTAGACCTTCTGTTTCTATGGAAACACTGTATACCTTCTGTTTCTATAGAAACACACTGTAGACCTACTGTTTCTATAGAAACACACCGTAGACCTTCTGTTTCTATAAAAACACATCGTAGACCTTCTGTTTCTATGGAAACACATTGTAGACCTTCTCTTTCTATGGAAACACTGTATACCTTCTGTTTCTATAGAAACACACTGTAGACCTTTTGTTTGTATAAAAACACATTGTAGACCATCTGTTTCTATGGAAACACATTGTAGACCTTCTGTTTCTATGGAAACACACTGTATACCTTCTGTTTGTATAGAAATACCCCAAATGTCAACACCTGAACTGAGTAGTACTCTCACCCTCCATCCCACCGTCTCTCTCTCCTTCTCTCTCTCTCTCTCTCCTTCCCTCTCTCTCTCTCTCTCTCTCTCTCTCTCTCTCTCTCTCTCTCTCTCTCTCCAGGGGTTCTTCAGGAGGAGTATCCAGAAGAACATGGTCTATACGTGTCACAGAGAGAAAGGCTGTGTCATCAACAAGGTGACCCGGAACCGCTGTCAGTACTGCCGGCTGCAGAAGTGCCTAAAGGTCGGCATGTCCAAGGAGTGTGAGTACAACACACACACACACACACACGCTCTGACACTTAGGTTACGGTCCCCCTGCAAGCCTTAGTGCTCAATTCAGATTAGATAATTATTGTTTTTTTAAAGTTCCAAATTATTTTTCAAATGTGGCCAACATCTGATTCCAGTGTGAGCTGGTCTTGGTCTTGACTGAGCCAATGAATATCATAAGAATAATAATAACAAAGATGTCTCATGCAGCACTCTGTTGTACGGAGCAGAGCATGAAGTCAGCGCTTACGGATTCAGTGATGTAAAAGTCACATGACTACCGATGTGACTGTTCAGACAGAGGTCGTATTGAATCCTTATTGAATCCGGTATCGGATTCAGGACCACATATGGAAGTGGGCCAAGATCTGAGCCACATATCAACAATATGTGGATGTGGGCCACTTTTGCAGTGTGACTTCTAAACATGTCTCTTTCCTGTCTGTTGGATTCTATGGTGTTTGTCTCCCTCTAGTGGTGGGCCTGTATGTTGCAGGCTGAATACAGAAATACCCTGTGAGTCCCTGGCAGTGAAGCATAGCCGCTAACTTAGCTTTCCCTGTGAAGTGGAACTTGTCATACTAATGGATCCATTGCTTGCTGGTTGCAATCCAACTCACTGCTGCCTTAACTCATGTCCAAAAATGGAATGGCGTTACCAGAAAAATGACTCTTTACTCCTTTACTCCTTTACTCTCCTCCTCTTCCTCTCCTTCCTCTTCCTCCTTTCACGGTGACCAGCGGTGAGAAATGACAGAACCAAGAAGAGGAAGGAGGAGAAGAGGAAGGAGGAGAGGAAGATGGAGGGAGCGGGGGAGGTCTACGTACTCTCAGCTGAAACAGAGCAGATGATTGAAAGAGTCCGCAAAGCTCACACACAGACCTTCCCCTCACTGTGTCAGCTGGGCAAATACACCACGGTAACACACACACACACACACACACACACACACACACACACACACACACAGACCTTCCCCTCACTGTGTCAGCTGGGCAAATACACCACGGTAACACACACACAGACCTTCCCCTCACTGTGTCAGCTGGGCAAATACACCACGGTAACACACACACAGACCTTCCCCTCACTGTGTCAGCTGGGCAAATACACCACGGTAACACACACACACACACACAGACCTTCCCCTCACTGTGTCAGCTGGGCAAATACACCACGGTAACACACACACACACACACACACACACACACACAGACCTTCCCCTCACTGTGTCAGCTGGGCAAATACACCACGGTAACACACACACACACACACACACACACACACACACACACACAGACCTTCCCCTCACTGTGTCAGCTGGGCAAATACACCACGGTAACACACACACACACACACACACACACACACACACACAGACCTTCCCCTCACTGTGTCAGCTGGGCAAATACACCACGGTAACACACACACACACACACAGACCTTCCCCTCACTGTGTCAGCTGGGCAAATACACCACGGTAACACACACACACACACACACACACACACACACAGACCTTCCCCTCACTGTGTCAGCTGGGCAAATACACCACGGTAACACACACACACACACACACACACACAGACCTTCCCCTCACTGTGTCAGCTGGGCAAATACACCACGGTAACACACACACACACACACACACACACACACACACACACACAGACCTTCCCCTCACTGTGTCAGCTGGGCAAATACACCACGGTAACACACACACACACACACACAGACCTTCCCCTCACTGTGTCAGCTGGGCAAATACACCACGGTAACACACACACACACAGACCTTCCCCTCACTGTGTCAGCTGGGCAAATACACCACGGTAACACACACACACACAGACACACACACACACACACACACACAGAAACGCTATGATAGCTGTACAGATAACACAATAGCACACACTTGTCACATACACCCTGCCCCCCTGACTAACCCTGTGTGTGTGTGTGTGTGTGTGTGTGTGTGTGTGTGTGTGTGTGTAGAACAACAGCGCTGAGCACCGCGTGGCTCTAGATGTCAGTCTGTGGGATAAGTTCAGCGAGCTGTCCACCAAATGCATCATCAAGACGGTGGAGTTCGCCAAGCACCTTCCTGGTTTCACCACGCTCACCATCGCAGACCAGATCACCCTGCTCAAAGCAGCCTGCCTCGACATCCTGGTACACACACACACACACACACACACACACACACAGTTACACAGACCAGATCACCCTGCTCAAAGCAGCCTGCCTCGACATCCTGGTACACACACACACACACACACACATACACACACACACACGCACACACACAGTTACACAGACCAGATCACCCTGCTCAAAGCAGCCTGCCTCGACATCCTGGTACACACACACACACACACACACACACACACACACACGCACACACACAGTTACACAGACCAGATCACCCTGCTCAAAGCAGCCTGCCTCGACATCCTGGTACACACACACACACACACACACACACACACACACACACGCACACACACAGTTACACAGACCAGATCACCCTGCTCAAAGCAGCCTGCCTCGACATCCTGGTACACACACACACACACACACACACACACACACACACATACAGGCATAAGTGGTTTAACAGACCAATGTGGTTTTTCAGTGGTTTACAGGGACCCACCTTTCCCATCATCCAGTCAACTTAAAAGTCATGTCAAAAATTTTTATTTCATCTGCAGAAGAAAAATCTCACTTCAAAAACATCATTTCCCTTTCAGAACATATATATATTAAATATGTGACATTTCACAGGCTAATGGGGTCAGCACCAAATTGCGGTGTATGGGGACCACTGATTTTATGAGGTCTGTTTACATGCCACACACAAACCTAGCCCCTTCATGGTCTAAGGGGACTGACAAAAATTACAAGGTCTATACAAACATATTATGTTTAACCTCTTAGAACCCACTGCTGGGTCCTGGATCTATACCACCTATAGAGCTCAGGACGTCACATGACGCCTGTTGTTTATGCCGCCATTGTGGCAGTAAAAAACAGTCGAAAATGAATGGTGCCCGCGTGAATTTCCAGCTGTCTGAGTACACCGCCCACTTTAATCCCATTTATATTGAACTATATGTTGAAAAAATGTATAGATTAAACGTTAGTGACCCTTATAATGCCCACGGAGTTATTTTCAATTTTTTTCCGTAACTTCTTTTACTAGCCCCACACAATCCACGCAATAATTCAGGGTGTGAACTAGCTTTTTGTAAAATAAAATCGTCAGTAACAGTAACCGGAATAAAGGCCGCTTATGAAAATGAAACATATTGGTACAACTCAAATGATATCCACATTGTACTTTATAACATTACCTGACATGAAGTGGCAACTCCTACACAAGCGGAATCTGTTACTTTGTACATTCCATCGGTACGTTTTTCTCTGTTTACTTATAGCAAGTTTTATGGCAGTATGAGGCAGTACATGAGGGTAACTGGAACCAGGACCTCAAATTATTTTCCTGTTTAAGGCACCTGGAGGCTTGATTGAAAGTATGATTGCAGACAATTACCAAATATTGATTGTAACAAATATTTATTCCAATTAAAATCTTAATGTTCTACTGATTTGAAGATTTCTTTTTCTAAAACAACAATCAGTTTATATTTATTCAATACAGTTACTTAATGACAAGCCTTATTATTTGGCAAACAAATGAATGTGCTAAATTAACAAAAAAACAGATCATTCATATCTAAGACATGCTGTAAATGTACCGCATTGTTAGGCATGCAAATTTATATCAGCAATGTCCTATACAATTTGCCCCATTTGGTGAAGATATACATGAATGGAAATACTTGGATTTTTCGGTAAAAAAAATAAAAAATGAATCTAAATTCAAATAACAATATCCATTACGCTTAAAGGTTAGCCCCCTTGTTTCGAACAAAATCTCTGATATCTAGAAATGTCCTGGTTTGTAAAGCTGGATGCTCACAACTTTTGCACACCTCATATTCTTTAGTTGCCATTTTTCATGATGTGAGATTTGAAGTGTCGCATCACAGCATTGACCTCAGCTTTAGTCCACGGTCTTCTTACAGATATGCGTTTACCTCTGCTAGCCACAAACCCTAATCCAAACAAACAAGATGATAAAGTGGTTTATTAGTATGGCTGGCTACAATATTTATCTCAAGGGCCTTGCAGGGCACCTTATGATTACAAAATGCAGTAAATCTGTTCGACAGCCTTGAAAAAGTTTTTTTTCTGGATGTTATATACTAGACGAAAATGTAATTTCAGCCTTAACCATACCATTGCCTCCAGAGATAGGTCTGTCATCTTGAGTGGAGTAGGTTCCTTCAGATGTATCCATGTTTTTGTCTGTCAAGTATGAAACAGGAGAGCATAGTGTTACTGTATGTAATTGTAAGGTAGTCTTTGTACTGTAGATCTGTTCCACAGTATTGAAAACTGGGAACCGGGTGTGGAAATTTGTTTTTAATGGGTATTATAGGTGTAAATTAAAATCCAATTTGACCATACCATTTTGTCCAAAGTTACGTCTGTCATCTTTAGTGGATGAAGTTCCTTCAGATGTGTCCATGTTTTTGTCTGTCAAGTATGAAACAGGAGAGCATAGTGTTACTGTATGATATATTGCATTTTATAGGACAAGTTCCAACCAAGTAATTTGATTAGAAAAGAGATTTCGTGAGTGTGGATGTGGAGTATAACAGCACTGGGACATTTTAACTATACATGTATCACTCCGCTTTACAGGAGTTCTAATAATAACCATCATAATCTATCTTAAATAGAAAATAGATAGACTCAAGGTTGTGCTGTTATACTGAATATCCGCACGGCATATTCTGTATAACAGCACACCCTTGTGTGATATTACTTTAATATATGTATTATTATTTAGACATCCTTTTGTAAATGTATATGAATATACAGTATGTATAGAGGAAATTGCTTACATACTGTAAATTGTTATTCCATTTTCAATTCAATGCACTATTATTCAATACATGACTTTGACGACATGTGCCTCAGCACCAAAGAAATAAAAAGGTTAACAACTTAATAGTAGATACACAACATACATTTTTGACACTTACTAGTCCGATCTGAAAGCTGTGTGGATATGGGTATGCAAATCATTGTTTCACAATGCTTTGTCTATATACAAATGTTAAATGTTATACATACCACTTTAAACCATAGGGCACTACTTTAACTATCATGGTAATTCCACAGGAACAGTCTATCAATGCAGAATGTAAAACATTGGTAATCCCCATGTAATAACTGTGGCTGTGTAGCTGCTGCAGGTACCACATAAGGAACACTGGTATCACAGTTGCGTAATGGTTTCGGCTTTACATATTACACATTTAGTTTCAGTTCATCCTCCCATGGATTCTCTGGCCCAACTTGGTGTATGAGGTCACGATCTTCACAAGCTCAGGAGGATCCTGAAGGTACCCTGGAGGTGGGGCAGGTAGCTCATCAGTGGAGGTATGCGAAAGGTGTTTGGATTTCAAAGGAGAAGAGTTGAAGAACATTGATCAGTTCAGAACCATCTCGATGTCAGTATTCAGGAAAAGGTATTCTTCAACATTGTTGCCAGGCACCTGACAAGACTATCTCCTACATTGATACCTCAGTCCAGAAAGAAGGGATCCCAAAAGTACCGGGGTGTCTGGAGCACACAGGAGTGGTCACCCAGCTGATCAGGGAAGCCTGGGATAACAAGGTGGACCTGGTGGGCCTGCGGCTGGACCCTGAAAACACCTACGGGTCTATAGCCCACAAGCTGGTTGAAGAGGTATTGAATTGCCGTATCCTAGGCAAGTTCAGGGGACTCATTTTGGATAACTACAACAGTTTCAATCTCTGCTAGGTCTTAAACATCAGAGTAGCACATGCTTGAGAATGGAATCAGCTTAGTACTATTTCAGTGATCCTTTTCACGTTTGCCATGAACATGCTGGGGAAGTCGCATGAACTTGCTGGGGAAGTTGCATGAACTTCAAGCTGGTGAAGTCCAGATCCCTAGTACTGAACAAAGGAAAGGCTATCAACCTAAATAGTACCTAGTTCCACCTAAATACCATTCATCACTGAGAAACTAGTAAAGTGCCCGGGAAAGGTGTTTGACTGCAGCCTGAGAGACATGGCATCCATCCGAGCGACCAACCAAGGGCTGGGAGACCCACCTGGCAAGTTTAGGGCCTGGATATACCAACATGGTATGAACGAAAAATTCATGGTGACCGATACTAGGGAGGTGCTGCAATACCGAGAATCATGTAACCCAAGTCTCTCAGGCTGGTATCGAGGTCAGGACAGGATGGAAATGGAGGATAGCAGAGGCCGTGGATGTCGCTGAGTCACAGGGTACTGGTGGGCCAGTGTCTCGTAGAAGGGCTGGCCTGGGTAGCAGAACAACACCTCGCTAAGACAAGGAGCAGGGTAAGGATAAGAGGTCACTGATCCAGGATGAGGTGCGAGCGTCAGTCAAGGAGGAGCAAGCCAGAAGGATGGTTAGAATGCGGCAACATGGAGCCTGGACAAAATGGGAGCAAGCAGTGGAGCGCAAAGTCTCATGGGTCAAGCATTTGAAAGGTGAGTTCCATTGAATTCAATTCTTAATCCAGGTTGTCTATGATGTTCTACCAAGCCCATCCAACTTGTTTTGACTAGGGGAAGATATATATATATATATATATATATATATATATATATATATATATATATACACAGTGGGGCCAAACAGTATTTAGTCAGCCACTGATTGTGCAAGTTCTCCTACTTAGAAAGATGAGAGAGGTCTGTAATTTTCATCATAGGTACACTTCAACTATGAGAGACAAAAATGAGAAAAAAAATCCAGGAAATCACATTGTAGGATTTTGAAATAATTTATTTGTAAATGATGGTGGAAAATAAGTATTTGGTCACCCACAAACAAGCAAGATTTCTTGCTCTCACAGACCTGTAACTTCTTCTTTAAGAAGCTCTTCTGTCCTCCACTCGTTACCTGTATTTATGGAACCTGTTTGACCTCGTCATCTGTATAAAAGACACCTGTCCACAGCCTCAAACAGTCAGACTCCAAACTCAACCATGGCCAAGACCAAAGAGCTGTCGAAGGACACCAGAAAGAAAATTGTAGACCTGCACCAGGCTGGGAAGAGTGAATCTGCAATAGGCAAGCAGGTTGGTGTGAATAGATCAACTGTGGGAGCAATTGTAAGAAAATGGAAGACATACAAGACCATTGATAATCTCCCTCGATCTGGGGCCCCACGCAAGATCTCATCCCGTGGGGTCAAAATGATCATGAGAACGGTGAGCAAAAAACCCCGAACTACACGGAGGGACCTGATGAATGACCTGCAGAGAGCTGGGACCAAAGTAGCAAAGGCTACCATCAGTAGCACACTACGCAGAGAGGGACTCAAATCCTGCACTGCCAGGCGTGTCCCCCTGCTTAAGCCAGTACATGTCCAGGCCTGTCTGAAGTTTGCCAGAGAGCATATGGATGATCCAGAAGAGGATTGGGAGAATATCATGTGGTCAGATGAAAACAAAATAGAACTTTTTAGTCAAAACTCAACTCGTCGTGTTTGGAGGAAGAAGAATGCTGAGTTGCATCCCAAGAACACCATACCTACTGTGAAGTATGGGGGTGGAAACATCATGCTTTGGGGCGGTTTTACTGCAAAGGGGACAGGACGACTGATCCGTGTTAAGGGAAGAATGAACGGGGCCATGTATCGTGAGATTTTAAGCCAAAACCTCCTTCCATCAGTGAGAGCATTGAAGATGGAACGTGGTTGGGTCTTCCAGCATGACAATGATCCCAAACACACCGCTCGGGCAACGAAGGAGTGGCTCCGTAAAAAGAATTTCAAGGTCCTGGAGTTGCCTAGCCAGTCTCCAGACCTCAACCCCATAGAAAATTTGTGGAGAGAGTTGAAAGTCCGTGTTGCCCAGCGACAGCCCCAAAACATGACTGCTCTAGAGGAGATCTGCATGGAGGAATGGGCCAAAATACCAGCTACAGTGTGTGCAAACCTGGTGAAGACTTACAGGAAACGTTTGACCTCTGTCATTGCCAACAAAGGTTATGTTACAAAGTATTGAGTTGAACTTTTGTTATCGACCAAATACTTATTTTCCACCATCATTTACAAATAAATTCTTTCAAAATCCTACAATGTGACTTCCTGGATTTTTTTTCTCATTTTTGTCTCTCATAGTTGAAGTGTACCCATGATGAAAATTACAGACCTCTCTCATCTTTCTAAGTAGGAGAACTTGCACAATCAGTGTCTGACTAAATACTTTTTGGCCCCACTGTATATATACACACAGCAACTGAGGATGTGCTCCAGGGACCCTCTCTTCAGGCATAAAGGGCAAGCTTGTGACTCCATCTATGTACGTTCACTGTACTGCACTTTATGGCTCCTTTTGCACTTCTGGTTAGATGGTAAACTGCATTCCATTGTCCTAGCACTTGTACTCTGTGCAATGACAATAAAGTTGACTCTTATCTCACCTAATTCCAAAATGGTAAACACAGTATTGAAGAGTTATTGTAAGGTGAAGCTATTGTGTGAATACATACTACAGTTGCAACTGCAGTTACACATGCGTTCTTACTGAAATAAAGAAAGTGTTGTAACATACTGTACGTCTACTTCAGATGTTAGGTCCCTGAACCTGAAGAACACAGACACAAGGTGAACCAAAGGTTATGCATTGCAATAGCTCCAACTGTCTGTTTCAGTCAATCGATGCTTTTACATTTTATTTTGACACGCGCAATAGGTAAAAGATGTAAATAACAAAATGTTAGAATTTTTTTTAAAGGATTATTTAGACACTTTTGGGAGCCGTGCTAACGGTTACCTCGATCGTACCGTATTGCTAGGCCACTTTTACGACAACCACGTAACTCAATACTGAAAGTACGGACATAAAATGTATATCAATCATCTCGCCTGACAAGGGGAAAGTTGGGGCATATCTTATTTCCCAAAATGTTGAACTATCACTTTAAATATACCCAATTGGGATTGTGTAATCCGACTGGCTAAAGCTAATCCAATCGGCTACAACGAATGTTTGGTTGGCGACGCCCATCAGCAAACACTACCGATTACCTGCATTCCAGAACACTTGAGTGAGGCGAATGTGAGGCTAGCCCATTAACATTAAAATCATAATCATAACTAGAGATGGGTACAATGTCTGGGGAATTGTGAACGGTGCTAGCCCCATCAGATCCCTGGTACACAGAGGCCACCACAGCCTCAGCTTGTCCCATTTATAACATGTCATTCCACTGCTAGAAGGAACATTGGCATCTGTAATATATTATAAAGAAACTGTTTTCTTACCATAATGACCACAGGCTGGCATCTTGGCCTGTTGCTGGGGTCCAACCATTGTTCCCTGCAGAAAAACTAAAATAAAACCATGATTAAACACAGAGGTAATACAGCCATAACCTATTGCTTAGTCACTTAAGAGTAGATTACAGATTGTGACACCACGTCCTACCAAACGACTGATTTAATTGCTTTCTAATATGTTTTTTGCACTTATACTAATGCCACGTTATTGGTTATCTCAAATCAAACAAATCAATTATTTTTGTAGTTCTGTGTCCATAATTACAAGGTTTTAGTGTGCATTGTCCAAAGACTCCCTAGAAATGTAGAGAAATACAATTTTAAAGGCATAACGCGTTGCAAAAAGGGTGCATGAAAAGCAATAAAAGAGACCGTGTAGGCAACCTCTTAAGAGCATACACTAGCAATATTAAGTCCTCATTTAAAAAAGAATTCTTAAGTTAACAAGTGTTGCTAACTAGAAAGTTAATTTGTGGGAACTGTGATTAAACCACATCTCATAGCAGTCTGAGTTAAGTGAGTGCTGGCACAATGGATAGCTTAAGAAAAGTGATGGATATCTAGGCCCATGTTTTCATATTGCCCAGTATTTGATGCCACCCCAATCCACGACCAAACACACAATAAAAAGACAGCAACTGTTATAAAACTAGTGCCTGGTTACACTGTAGCCACATTGGGTCATGATATGCTATATCCTGCCCCCGCAAACAATGACTAAATACAATGACTAAATATATTCATATCTTTGTCACATACTGTAGCAATATACTATGCTATACAATATACTTTGGGGGGGGGGGGGGGGGGGGGGGGGGGGGGCATGATATACTAAATCATGACACCCCCCAACCAAGACAAACACCCTACGGTTATAAAACCACTGCTTAGTTAAACACTAGTCATATTAGCTCCTCATATCCTAAATCATGCCCCCCAAACCATGACTAAACCCACACTACGGTTAAAAAAACACTGCTTGGTTACACAATAGCCACATTGGGTCCATATACTATATCATGCCCCCCCAAACCGTCACTCAACGCAAATAATTTACAGACACAACAACGGTTATAAACCCACTGCTTAGTTACACACTAGCCACATTGGGTCCTGATATTCTAAATCATGCCCCCCAAATCGTGACTAAACACACACAATATACAGACACAACAATAGTTATAAAACCACTGCTTATTTATACACTAGCCACACAAGCCATATTGGGTCCTGATATGCTAAATCATGCCCCCCCCCCAAAAAAAAAACTATAACTAAACACACACTACGGTTAAACAACCACTGCTTAGATACACACTACCCATATTTGGTCCCGATACATTAAATCATGCCGTCGCCCCCCCCCCAACCGTCACTAAACACACACAATATAGAAAAAATAGTGGTTATAAAACCACTGCTTAGTTACACACTAGCCACATTGGGTAAATATACTAAATCATGCCCCCCCCCAAACCGTCACTAAACGCAAATAATTTACAGACACAACAACGGTTATAAACCCACTGCTTAGTTACACACGAGCAACATTGGGTCTTGATATTCTAAATCATGCCCGCAAGACTGTGACTAAACACAAACAACATATAGACACAACAACAGTTATAAAATCACTGCTTAGTTACACACTAGCAACATTGGGTCTTTATATACTAAATCATGCCCCGCCCATACCGTGACAATCCACAATAAATACACACAAAGGTTATAAAACCACTGCTCAGTTACATACTAGCCATATTGGGTCCTGATATACTAAATCGTGCCCCCCCAAACCATGAATAAACACACACTACAATTGTAAAACCACTGCTTAGATTCACACTACCCATATTGGGTCCTGATATCCTAAATCGTGCCCCGCCCATACCGTGACAATCCACAATAAACACACACTAAGGGTATAAAACCACTGCTCAGTTACATACTAGCCATATTGGGTCCTGATATACTAAATCGTGCCCCCCCAAACCATGAATAAACACACAATACAATTGTAAAACCACTGCTTAGATTCACACTACCCATATTGGGTCCTGATATCCTAAATCATGCCCCCGCAAACCGTGATGAAACACACACAATATAGACACAACAATGGTTATAAAACCACTGCTTAGTTACACACTAGCCACATTGGGTCTATATACTAAATCATGCCCCCCCCCAAACGGTGACTAAACGCAAATAATTTACAGACACAACAACGGTTATAAACCCACTGCTTAGTTACACACGAGCAACATTGGGTCTTGATATTCTAAATCATGCCCGCAAGACCGTGACTAAACACAAACAACATAAAGACACAACAACGGTTATAAAATCACTGCTTAGTTACACACTGGCAACATTGGCTCTTTATATACTAAATCATGCCCCCCATTCCATGACTAAACACACTACTGTTATAAAATCCCTGCTTAATTACACACTAGCAACATTGGGTCCTGATATACTAAATCATGCCCCGCCCATACCGTGACAATCCACAATAAACACACACTAAGGTTATAAAACCACTGCTCTGTTACATACTAGCCATATTGGGTCCTGATATACTAAATTGTGCCCCCCCAAACCATGAATAAACACACACTACAGTTGTAAAACCACTGCTTAGATTCACACTACCCATATTGGGTCCTGATAACCTAAATCATGCCCCCGCAAACCGTGACGAAACACACACAATATAGACACAACAACGGTTATAAACCCACTGCTTAGTTACACACTAGCCACATATTTGGTCCTGATACACTAAATCATGCCCCCGCAAACCTTGTAAAAACACACAATAAACAGCCACACCGGTTAGAAAAACACTGCTTAGTTACACACAAACCATATTGGGTCCTGAAATACTAAATCATGCCCCCCAAACCGTGACTGCCCCCCCCCCTCCCCCCAACCGTGACTAAACACACACAATATACAGACACAACAACAGTTCTAAAACCACTACATAGTTACACACTAGCCACATTGGGTCTTGATATTCTAAATCATGCCCCCCAAATCATGACTAAACACACACAATATACAGACACAACAATGGTTATATAACCACTGCTTATTTACCCACTAGCCACACAAGCCATATTGAGTCCTGATATGCTAAATCATGCCCCCCCCCCCAACCATGACTAAACACATACTACGGTTAAACAACCACTGCTTAGATACACACTCCCCATATTTGGTCCCGATACACTAAATCATGCCTGCCCCCCCCCCCCCCCCGCCAACCATCACTAAACACACACAATATAGACACAACAATGGTTATAAATCCACTGCTTAGTTACACACTAGCCACATTGGGTCTATATACTAAAGCATGCCCCCCCCCCCCCCAAACCGTCACTAAACGCAAATAATTTAAGGACACAACAACGGTTATAAACCCACTGCTTAGTTACACACTAGCCACATTGGGTCCTGATATACTAAATCATGCCCCCCCCCCAAAAAAAAACTATAACTAAACACACACTACGGTTAAACAACCACTGCTTAGATACACACTACCCATATTTGGTCCCGATACATTAAATCATGCCGTCGCCCCCCCCCCCAACCGTCACTAAACACACACAATATAGAAAAAATAGTGGTTATAAAACCACTGCTTAGTTACACACTAGCCACATTGGGTAAATATACTAAATCATGCCCCCCCCAAACCGTCACTAAACGCAAATAATTTACAGACACAACAACGGTTATAAACCCACTGCTTAGTTACACACGAGCAACATTGGGTCTTGATATTCTAAATCATGCCCGCAAGACTGTGACTAAACACAAACAACATATAGACACAACAACAGTTATAAAATCACTGCTTAGTTACACACTAGCAACATTGGGTCTTTATATACTAAATCATGCCCCGCCCATACCGTGACAATCCACAATAAATACACACAAAGGTTATAAAACCACTGCTCAGTTACATACTAGCCATATTGGGTCCTGATATACTAAATCGTGCCCCCCCAAACCATGAATAAACACACACTACAATTGTAAAACCACTGCTTAGATTCACACTACCCATATTGGGTCCTGATATCCTAAATCGTGCCCCGCCCATACCGTGACAATCCACAATAAACACACACTAAGGGTATAAAACCACTGCTCAGTTACATACTAGCCATATTGGGTCCTGATATACTAAATCGTGCCCCCCCAAACCATGAATAAACACACAATACAATTGTAAAACCACTGCTTAGATTCACACTACCCATATTGGGTCCTGATATCCTAAATCATGCCCCCGCAAACCGTGATGAAACACACACAATATAGACACAACAATGGTTATAAAACCACTGCTTAGTTACACACTAGCCACATTGGGTCTATATACTAAATCATGCCCCCCCCCAAACGGTGACTAAACGCAAATAATTTACAGACACAACAACGGTTATAAACCCACTGCTTAGTTACACACGAGCAACATTGGGTCTTGATATTCTAAATCATGCCCGCAAGACCGTGACTAAACACAAACAACATAAAGACACAACAACGGTTATAAAATCACTGCTTAGTTACACACTGGCAACATTGGCTCTTTATATACTAAATCATGCCCCCCATTCCATGACTAAACACACTACTGTTATAAAATCCCTGCTTAATTACACACTAGCAACATTGGGTCCTGATATACTAAATCATGCCCCGCCCATACCGTGACAATCCACAATAAACACACACTAAGGTTATAAAACCACTGCTCTGTTACATACTAGCCATATTGGGTCCTGATATACTAAATTGTGCCCCCCCAAACCATGAATAAACACACACTACAGTTGTAAAACCACTGCTTAGATTCACACTACCCATATTGGGTCCTGATAACCTAAATCATGCCCCCGCAAACCGTGACGAAACACACACAATATAGACACAACAACGGTTATAAACCCACTGCTTAGTTACACACTAGCCACATATTTGGTCCTGATACACTAAATCATGCCCCCGCAAACCTTGTAAAAACACACAATAAACAGCCACACCGGTTAGAAAAACACTGCTTAGTTACACACAAACCATATTGGGTCCTGAAATACTAAATCATGCCCCCCCAAACCGTGACTGCCCCCCCCCCTCCCCCCAACCGTGACTAAACACACACAATATACAGACACAACAACAGTTCTAAAACCACTACATAGTTACACACTAGCCACATTGGGTCTTGATATTCTAAATCATGCCCCCCAAATCATGACTAAACACACACAATATACAGACACAACAATGGTTATATAACCACTGCTTATTTACCCACTAGCCACACAAGCCATATTGAGTCCTGATATGCTAAATCATGCCCCCCCCCCCAAACCATGACTAAACACATACTACGGTTAAACAACCACTGCTTAGATACACACTCCCCATATTTGGTCCCGATACACTAAATCATGCCTGCCCCCCCCCCCCCCCGCCAACCATCACTAAACACACACAATATAGACACAACAATGGTTATAAATCCACTGCTTAGTTACACACTAGCCACATTGGGTCTATATACTAAAGCATGCCCCCCCCCCCCCCAAACCGTCACTAAACGCAAATAATTTAAGGACACAACAACGGTTATAAACCCACTGCTTAGTTACACACTAGCCACATTGGGTCCTGATATACTAAATCATGCCCCCCCCCCCCAAAAAAAAACTATAACTAAACACACACTACGGTTAAACAACCACTGCTTAGATACACACTACCCATATTTGGTCCCGATACATTAAATCATGCCGTCGCCCCCCCCCCAACCGTCACTAAACACACACAATATAGAAAAAATAGTGGTTATAAAACCACTGCTTAGTTACACACTAGCCACATTGGGTAAATATACTAAATCATGCCCCCCCCCAAACCGTCACTAAACGCAAATAATTTACAGACACAACAACGGTTATAAACCCACTGCTTAGTTACACACGAGCAACATTGGGTCTTGATATTCTAAATCATGCCCGCAAGACTGTGACTAAACACAAACAACATATAGACACAACAACAGTTATAAAATCACTGCTTAGTTACACACTAGCAACATTGGGTCTTTATATACTAAATCATGCCCCGCCCATACCGTGACAATCCACAATAAATACACACAAAGGTTATAAAACCACTGCTCAGTTACATACTAGCCATATTGGGTCCTGATATACTAAATCGTGCCCCCCCAAACCATGAATAAACACACACTACAATTGTAAAACCACTGCTTAGATTCACACTACCCATATTGGGTCCTGATATCCTAAATCGTGCCCCGCCCATACCGTGACAATCCACAATAAACACACACTAAGGGTATAAAACCACTGCTCAGTTACATACTAGCCATATTGGGTCCTGATATACTAAATCGTGCCCCCCCAAACCATGAATAAACACACAATACAATTGTAAAACCACTGCTTAGATTCACACTACCCATATTGGGTCCTGATATCCTAAATCATGCCCCCGCAAACCGTGATGAAACACACACAATATAGACACAACAATGGTTATAAAACCACTGCTTAGTTACACACTAGCCACATTGGGTCTATATACTAAATCATGCCCCCCCCCAAACGGTGACTAAACGCAAATAATTTACAGACACAACAACGGTTATAAACCCACTGCTTAGTTACACACGAGCAACATTGGGTCTTGATATTCTAAATCATGCCCGCAAGACCGTGACTAAACACAAACAACATAAAGACACAACAACGGTTATAAAATCACTGCTTAGTTACACACTGGCAACATTGGCTCTTTATATACTAAATCATGCCCCCCATTCCATGACTAAACACACTACTGTTATAAAATCCCTGCTTAATTACACACTAGCAACATTGGGTCCTGATATACTAAATCATGCCCCGCCCATACCGTGACAATCCACAATAAACACACACTAAGGTTATAAAACCACTGCTCTGTTACATACTAGCCATATTGGGTCCTGATATACTAAATTGTGCCCCCCCAAACCATGAATAAACACACACTACAGTTGTAAAACCACTGCTTAGATTCACACTACCCATATTGGGTCCTGATAACCTAAATCATGCCCCCGCAAACCGTGACGAAACACACACAATATAGACACAACAACGGTTATAAACCCACTGCTTAGTTACACACTAGCCACATATTTGGTCCTGATACACTAAATCATGCCCCCGCAAACCTTGTAAAAACACACAATAAACAGCCACACCGGTTAGAAAAACACTGCTTAGTTACACACAAACCATATTGGGTCCTGAAATACTAAATCATGCCCCCCCAAACCGTGACTGCCCCCCCCCCCTCCCCCCAACCGTGACTAAACACACACAATATACAGACACAACAACAGTTCTAAAACCACTACATAGTTACACACTAGCCACATTGGGTCTTGATATTCTAAATCATGCCCCCCAAATCATGACTAAACACACACAATATACAGACACAACAATGGTTATATAACCACTGCTTATTTACCCACTAGCCACACAAGCCATATTGAGTCCTGATATGCTAAATCATGCCCCCCCCCCAAACCATGACTAAACACATACTACGGTTAAACAACCACTGCTTAGATACACACTCCCCATATTTGGTCCCGATACACTAAATCATGCCTGCCCCCCCCCCCCCCCCCCCCCGCCAACCATCACTAAACACACACAATATAGACACAACAATGGTTATAAATCCACTGCTTAGTTACACACTAGCCACATTGGGTCTATATACTAAAGCATGCCCCCCCCCCCCCAAACCGTCACTAAACGCAAATAATTTAAGGACACAACAACGGTTATAAACCCACTGCTTAGTTACACACTAGCCACATTGGGTCCTGATATACTAAATCATGGCCCCGCAAACCGTGACAAAACACACACAATAAACAGACACAACGGTTAATAAAAACACTGCTTAGTTACACAAGCCATATTGGGTCCTGATATACTAAATCGTGCCCCCCCAAACCATGAATAAACACACACTACAGTTTTAAAACCACTGCTTAGATTCACACTACCCATATTGGGTCCTGATATCCTAAATCATGCCCCCGCAAACCGTGACGAAACGCACACAATAAACAGACACAACAACAGTTAAAAAAAACACTGCTTAGTTACACACAAGCCATATTGGGTCCTTATATACTAAATCGTGCCCCCCCAAACCATGAATAAACACACACTACAGTTGTAAAACCACTGCTTAGATTCACACTACCCATATTGGGTCCTGATAACCTAAATCATGCCCCCGCAAACCGTGACGAAACACACACAATATAGACACAACAACGGTTATAAACCCACTGTTTAGTTACACACTAGCCACATATTTGGTCCTGATACACTAAATCATGCCCCCGCAAACCTTGTAAAAACACACACAATAAACAGCCACACCGGTTAGAAAAACACTGCTTAGTTACACACAAACCATATTGGGTCCTGAAATACTAAATCATGCCCCCCCAAACCGTGACTGCCCCCCCCCCCCCCTCCCCCCAACCGTGACTAAACACACACAATATACAGACACAACAACAGTTCTAAAACCACTGCATAGTTACACACTAGCCACATTGGGTCTTGATATTCTAAATCATGCCCCCCAAATCATGACTAAACACACACAATATACAGACACAACAATGGTTATAAAACCACTGCTTATTTACCCACCAGCCACACAAGCCATATTGAGTCCTGATATGCTAAATCATGCCCCCCCCCAAACCATGACTAACAACCACTGCTTAGATACACACTCCCCATATTTGGTCCCGATACACTAAATCATGCCCCCCCCCCCCGCCAACCATCACTAAACACACACAATATAGACACAACAATGGTTATAAAACCACTGCTTAGTTACACACTAGCCACATTGGGTCTATATACTAAAGCATGCCCCCCCCCCCAAACCGTCACTAAACGCAAATAATTTAAGGACACAACAACGGTTATAAACCCACTGCTTAGTTACACACTAGCCACATTGGGTCCTGATATACTAAATCATGGCCCCGCAAACCGTGACAAAACACACACAATAAACAGACACAACGGTTAATAAAAACACTGCTTAGTTACACACAAGCCATATTGGGTCCTGATATACTAAATCGTGCCCCCCCAAACCATGAATAAACACACACTACAGTTTTAAAACCACTGCTTAGATTCACACTACCCATATTGGGTCCTGATATCCTAAATCATGCCCCCGCAAACCGTGACGAAACGCACACAATAAACAGACACAACAACAGTTAAAAAAAAACACTGCTTAGTTACACACAAGCCATATTGGGTCCTGATATACTAAATCGTGCCCCCCCAAACCATGAATAAACACACACTACAGTTGTAAAACCACTGCTTAGATTCACACTACCCATATTGGGTCCTGATAACCTAAATCATGCCCCCGCAAACCGTGACGAAACACACACAATATAGACACAACAACGGTTATAAACCCACTGCTTAGTTACACACTAGCCACATATTTGGTCCTGATACACTAAATCATGCCCCCGCAAACCTTGTAAAAACACACACAATAAACAGCCACACCGGTTAGAAAAACACTGCTTAGTTACACACAAACCATATTGGGTCCTGAAATACTAAATCATGCCCCCCCAAACCGTGACTGCCCCCCCCTCCCCCCAACCGTGACTAAACACACACAATATACAGACACAACAACAGTTCTAAAACCACTGCATAGTTACACACTAGCCACATTGGGTCTTGATATTCTAAATCATGCCCCCCAAATCATGACTAAACACACACAATATACAGACACAACAATGGTTATAAAACCACTGCTTATTTACCCACTAGCCACACTAGCCACACAAGCCATATTGAGTCCTGATATGCTAAATCATGCCCCCCCCCCCAAACCATGACTAAACACATACTACGGTTAAACAACCACCGCTTAGATACACACTCCCCATATTTGGTCCCGATACACTAAATCATGCCCCCCTCCCGCCAACCATCACTAAACACACACAATATAGACACAACAATGGTTATAAAACCACTGCTTAGTTACACACTAGCCACATTGGGTCTATATACTAAAGCATGCCCCCCCCCCCCCCCCCAAACCGTCACTAAACGCAAATAATTTAAGGACACAACAACGGTTATAAACCCACTGCTTATTTACACACTAGCCACATTGGGTCCTGATATACTAAATCAGGGCCCCCCATACCGTGACTAAACACAATAAACACACACTAAGGTTATAAAGCCACTGCTCAGTTACACACTAGCCACATATTTGGTCCTGATACACGAAATCATGGCCCCGCAAACCGTGACAAAACACACACTATAAACAGACACAACGGTTAAAAAAAACACTGCTTAGTTACACACAAGCCATATTGGGTCCTGATATACTAAATCGTGCCCCCCCAAACAATGAATAAACACACACTACAGTTTTAAAACCACTGCTTAGATTCACACTACCCATATTGGGTCCTGATATCCTAAATCATGCCCCCGCAAACCGTGACGAAACGCACACAATAAACAGACACAACAACAGTTAAAAAAACACTGCTTAGTTACACACAAGCCATATTGGGTCCTTATATACTAAATCATGCCCCCCCCCCCCCCCCCCAAACCATGACTAGACACACTACGGTTAAAAAAACACGGCTTAGATACACACTAGCCATTTTTGGTCCTGATCAATTCAATTCAATTCAATCCTGATATACTAAATCATGCCCCCGCCAAACCATAACTAAACACACACGGATTATACAACCATAGTCTCCATCTTAGTCAAATTCAGTAGCAATAAGATCATCTCACTTCAAATCATGTTAAGGCACTTCATGTGTGCCAAGTTTAGTTGAAAAGTGTATTGACAAACCTCTTTAGGAAGGGCAGTGGGAGAGGACTTGGGCCTGGACTGTAGCCGGCGCCATGGGCTGATGGAGAGGCAGAAAGGGTGAATCGGAGAGAGAAGAGAGATGGACAATTATCTCAATGTAGAGTGTTTTCCACAGAAATGCTTTTCTGTAGAAAAAAAATCATATTTTTGGTATTAATTAATACAACTTTCAGAAATTGATTGTCACTGATTTCAACAATGTTGTAACTTGACACTTCATATTACACCAAGTTACATGCAGGCTTCAAACCTTTCATATAAATGATCTACAATCTCATATACAATTAAATATTATCGTAACAGCTTTGGATACTACTTCTACTCAACTGGCTCACTATAGTGTCTGTTTGTTCTAGATAATAAAATACATCAGTAGATATAAATCACATGAATTTTGATTGCATAAGTGTTGCTAACTAAATGCTAAGTTTTGGGGAGAATGTGATTAATCAACATCTCATGGCAGTCTGGTCTAAGTGAGTGCTGGCACGTTGGATAGCTTGCGAATAGTGATGAATATTCAGGCCCATACTTTCATATAGCCCAGTATTTAAGCATGTGATGTGATACTGTAGTTTAGTAAAAGCTATATCAGGTCCTGGTACACTAAATCATGACCCCCCCCCCCCCCCCCTCCACTACACCTGTCTTTTGCGTTGACTTTGTCCAGTGTGTTTGTTGTTGACAAGTTGCACTTTTCCAACTCATCATTTAGTAAATGCATATGGGTGGAGTTACTCACACTTCAGCTTGTTAACGTTCACTTTGCTTTTCAACTAAATTCACCAAATTGTTTTGAATTGACGTTAACGTCACCGTTACCCACCGTTAACGTTACCCAAATAAAATTGTATTCACATTTATTAGGCGATATCAACGAAACGTAACGACATCTGAACACAAGTGGTTGTATAGTTGATTAGGATGAGTACTGTTAGTGTAAGGATCGAACTAACAGTAGCGTTAGCCTATTCTTAAAGCAAACTCTAAAACAAGACAACGCCGGCATTTTACTAAAGCAACATAGGCAATGATAAACGCTTTGTACAAAGTCAACGCAAAAGACAGTGGTAGCTCGTAAGTTTGGCATTTTAATGGAACGCCATATCTAACCAGTATCTCACCACAATAAACTCTTCCCAGTTTGTTTACTTGGGAGCTTGCTAGCTGACATGGCTAAGCATAGCACTCATGGAGAGTAGGCTATCTAAATCCCCGACTGAAACGGTGGCGCGATTTTGACAAGTCGAACTAGGCTAACGTTACGTATATTGTATTAATTGTTGACCTCATGACAAGGATAAATAATTCCTGTAACTTGGTGAATATAAAAAAGGTCCAGGTGATGAAAACAGAGGGAAAGGCATGTAACGTGAATCCCTTACTCAGTTAAATTGGCGTAAAATAGCTAATGTTTACCAAATAACGTTAGCTAGCTAAGTTAGCTGATGTCTACTTTACTCTAAAATCTACTTTACTCTTGAGGCTATCAGACATAGTTTTCATTTAATGTACAAAATATACAATTTGAAGGGCTTACTTTTCAATTTTCACTCAATCCCAGGATCCCGAAGCAGTGTTGTTGCTCAAATGTTTATATCCGGGTCCAGCCATTGACAGCAGCAAATACACTGCAAATCAGATTGCAGCAAATCTTCATGACGTCCTAGGCACGTAGCTGACGTTTACTATCAATTTGTGTCGTATGGCGGGGAATAGTGTATGATTTGGCGGGTAATGTGTATGTTTTGGCGCGAGTTGTGTGTACCTGCAATACCAATTCCCACCTACAGGGGCACTGTTCGAAGTTCACACATACACATCCTGGTGTACAAGGTCCATATTTGTTAAGGTCATAAAAAGTGTGGGGAGGGTTATAACAGCAAAATTGTTATACTAATTAATAATGTGAGTAATTTTGAGATCATACACGTTTTGATAATGTTTTATATTATTATTATTCAATAGTTATGACAATTTAAAGTCCCAGAATTAAGAGACCACCAAAATTGGTCTCTTAACCCGATTGGTCTTGTAGTGCTGGTGTGTAAACCTGAAAATTGGTTTGATAAACCACTTATGCCTACACACACACACACACACACACACACACGCACACACACAGTTACACAGACCAGATCACCCTGCTCAAAGCAGCCTGCCTCGACATCCTGGTACACACACACACACACACACACACACACACACACACACACAGTTACACAGACCAGATCACCCTGCTCAAAGCAGCCTGCCTCGACATCCTGGTACACACACACACACACATACACACACACACACACACACACGCACACACACAGTTACACAGACCAGATCACCCTGCTCAAAGCAGCCTGCCTCGACATCCTGGTACACACACACACACACACACACACAGTTACACAGACCAGATCACCCTGCTCAAAGCAGCCTGCCTCGACATCCTGGTACACACACACACACACACACACACACAGTTACACAGACCAGATCACCCTGCTCAAAGCAGCCTGCCTCGACATCCTGGTACACACACACACACACACACACACACACACACACACACAGTTACACAGACCAGATCACCCTGCTCAAAGCAGCCTGCCTCGACATCCTGGTACACACACACACACACACACACACACACACACACACGCACACACACAGTTACACAGACCAGATCACCCTGCTCAAAGCAGCCTGCCTCGACATCCTGGTACACACACACACACACACACACACACACACACACACACACGCAC
The DNA here is from genome assembly GCA_017639675.1 of Aplochiton taeniatus. Taxonomy (NCBI): domain Eukaryota; kingdom Metazoa; phylum Chordata; class Actinopteri; order Galaxiiformes; family Galaxiidae; genus Aplochiton; species Aplochiton taeniatus. The sequence continues at coordinate 436,044 of CM030183.1, forward strand.
ACACACAGTTACACAGACCAGATCACCCTGCTCAAAGCAGCCTGCCTCGACATCCTGGTACACACACACACACACACACACACACACACACACACAGTTACACAGACCAGATCACCCTGCTCAAAGCAGCCTGCCTCGACATCCTGGTACACACACACACACACACACACACACACACACACACACAGTTACACTGACCAGATCACCCTGCTCAAAGCAGCCTGCCTCGACATCCTGGTACACACACACACACACACACACACACACAGTTACACAGACCAGATCACCCTGCTCAAAGCAGCCTGCCTCGACATCCTGGTACACACACACACACACACACACACACACACACACACAGTTACACAGACCAGATCACCCTGCTCAAAGCAGCCTGCCTCGACATCCTGGTACACACACACACACACACACACACACACACACACACACACACACAGTTACACTGACCAGATCACCCTGCTCAAAGCAGCCTGCCTCGACATCCTGGTACACACACACACACACACACACACACACAAAGTTACACTGAGATTGGAAATGTTCCATAAAGTAATCTGTATGACCCCCCTATCACCATGGTCACCATACAGTATGACCCCCCTATCACCATGGTCACCATACAGTATGACCCCCCTATCACCATGGTAACCATACAGTATGGTCTCTGGCCTTAGATCCTGCGTATCTGCACACGCTACACCCCCGACCAGGACACCATGACCTTCAGTGACGGCTTGACCTTGAACCGCACTCAGATGCACAACGCCGGCTTCGGCCCGCTCACTGACCTGGTGTTCTCCTTCGCCAACCAGCTGCTCCCTCTGGAGATGGACGATGCAGAGACCGGGCTGCTCAGCGCCATCTGTCTGCTGTGTGGAGGTACTGCACCACCAACCCTATACCCTATAACCCCTAACCCATCTGTCTGCTGTGTGGAGATACTGCCCCACCAACCCTATACCCTATAACCCCTAACCCTAACCCATCTGTCTGCTGTGTGGAGGTACTGCACCACCAACCCTATACCCTATAACCCCTAACCCTATAACCCCCAACCCTAACCCATCTGTCTGCTGTGTGGAGGTACTGCACCACCAACCCTATACCCTATAACCCCTAACCCTACACCATATAACCCCTAACCCTATACCCTTTAACCCCCAACCCTAACCCATCTGTCTGCTGTGTGGAGGTACTGCACCACCAACCCTATACCCCATAACCCCTAACCCTATACCCTATAACCCCTAACCCTAACCCATATGTCTACTGTGTGGAGGTACTGCACCACCAACCCTAACCCTATAACCCCTAACACTATGCCCTATAACCTCTATACCCTATAACCCCTAACCCCTCTGTCTGCTGTGTGGAGGTACTGCACCACCAACCCTATACCCTATAACCCCTAACCATATACCCTATAACCCCTAACCCTATACCCTATAACCCCTAACCTTATAACCCCTTAACCTTAACCCTAGCAAGGAGCCTCTACTGTTGCCTAGCAAAACCCACTACAGAATTACCTAGTCAATGTGTGTGCGCTCTCTCTTTCTATGTGTGTGTGTGTGTGTGTGTGTGTGTGTGTGTGTGTGTGTGTGTGAGTGTGTGAGTGTGTGTGTGTGTGCGTGCGTGCGTGCGTGTGTGTGTGTGTGTGTGTAGACCGTCAGGACCTAGAGCAGGGTGATAAGGTGGACGTTCTCCAGGAGCCTCTGCTGGAAGCCCTGAAGATCTACGTGAGGAGGAGGAGGCCCCACAAACCACACATGTTCCCCAAGATGCTGATGAAGATCACCGACCTCCGCAGCATCAGCGTTAAGGGTGAACACACACTCTGCTCCTCCTGTACTAAACACACACCCTGCTCTTCCTGTACTTAACACACTCTGCTCCTCCTGTACTGAACACACTCTGCTCCTCCTGTACTTAACACACTCTGCTCCTCCTGTACTGAACACACTCTGCTCTTCCTGTACTAAACACACACCCTGCTCTTCCTGTACTTAACACACTCTGCTCCTCCTGTACTGAACACACTCTGCTCTTCCTGTACTTAACACACTCTGCTCCTCCTGTACTGAACACACTCTGCTCCTCCTGTTCTGAACACACTCTGCTCCTCCTGTACTGAATCCACACCCTGCTCCTCCTGTACTTAACACACTCTGCTCCTCCTGTACTGAACACATTCTGCTCCTCCTGTACTGAACACACTCTGCTCCTCCTGTACTGAACACACTCTTCTCCTCCTGTACTGAACACATGCCCTGCTCCTCCTGCACTAAACACAGACTCTACTCCCCCTCTAAACACACTCTACTCCTCCTCTCCTAAACACAGACTCTACTCCTCCTCTCCTAAACACAGACTCTACTCCTCCTCTCCTAACCACAGACTCTCCTCCCCCTCTAAACACAGACTCTACTCCTCCTCTCCTAAACACAGACTCTACTCGCCCTCTAAACACAGGCTCTCCTCCTCCTCTAAACACAGACTCTACTCCTCCTCTTCTAAATACAGACTCTACTCCTCCTCTCCTAAACACAGACTCTACTCCTCCTCTCCTAACCACAGACTCTCCTCCCCCTCTAAACACAGACTCTACTCCTCCTCTCCTAAACACAGACTCTCCTCCTCCTCCTCTATACACAGACTCTACTCCCCCTCTAAACACAGACTCTACTCCTCCTCTCCTAATGACTCCTCTTCTGATGACTATAACTCTTCAACTGTAACGTTATCTCTCCCTGCTGAATGCCCTCTCAACCCCATGCTGACCCCCCCCTCTCCCTCTCCAGGCGCTGAGCGGGTGATCACGCTGAAGATGGAAATCCCAGGATCCATGCCACCCCTCATCCAGGAGATGCTGGAAAACTCTGAGGGTCTGGAAGGCCAGGGGGAGGCTAAGGGGGGAGGTACGGAGGAGGAGGATGAGGAGGAGAGGCCTGCACCAACTCCCTCCCCATAAGGAGCCACTGGCAGCTGAACTAACAGGACCTCCACACCTCATTCTAGAACAGGACCAAGCTACCAATACTAAAGGCCGGTTCAAACCACCAGACTGGTTGGAGTCCCGACCTCTGACCGTAAACGTTCTAAAACTAACCAGTTCATACTGCTGCAACGTTCTAAACTAACCAGTTCATACTGCTGCAACGTTCTAAACTAACCAGTTCATACTGCTGCAACGTTCTAAACTAACCAGTTCATACTGCTGCAACGTTCTAAACTAACCAGTTCATACTGCTGCAACGTTCTAAACTAACCAGTTCATACTGCTGCAACGTTCTAAACTAACCAGTTCATACTGCTGCAACATTCTAAACTAACCAGTTCATACTGCTGCAACGTTCTAAACTAACCAGTTCATACTGCTGCAACGTTCTAAACTAACCAGTTCATACTGCTGCAACGTTCTAAACTAACCAGTTCATACTGCTGCAACGTTCTAAACTAACCAGTTCATACTGCTGCAACGTTCTAAACTAACCAGTTCATACTGCTGCAACGTTCTAAACTAACCAGTTCATACTGCTGCAACGTTCTAAACTAACCAGTTCATACTGCTGCAACGTTCTAAACTAACCAGTTCATACTGCTGCAACGTTCTAAACTAACCAGTTCATACTGCTGCAACGTTCTAAACTAACCAGTTCATACTGCTGCAACGTTCTAAACTAACCAGTTCATACTGCTGCAACGTTCTAAACTAACCAGTTCATACTGCTGCAACGTTCTAAACTAACCAGTTCATACTGCTGCAACATTCTAAACTAACCAGTTCATACTGCTGCAACATTCTAAACTAACCAGTTCATACTGCTGCAACGTTCTAAACTAACCAGTTCATACTGCTGCAACGTTCTAAACTAACCAGTTCATACTGCTGCAACGTTCTAAACTAACCAGTTCATACTGCTGCAACGTTCTAAACTAACCAGTTCATACTGCTGCAACGTTCTAAACTAACCAGTTCATACTGCTGCAACGTTCTAAACTAACCAGTTCATACTGCTGCAACGTTCTAAACTAACCAGTTCATACTGCTGCAACATTCTAAACTAACCAGTTCATACTGCTGCAACGTTCTAAACTAACCAGTTCATACTGCTGCAACGTTCTAAACTAACCAGTTCATACTGCTGCAACGTTCTAAACTAACCAGTTCATACTGCTGCAACGTTCTAAACTAACCAGTTCATACTGCTGCAACGTTCTAAACTAACCAGTTCATACTGCTGCAACATTCTAAACTAACCATTTCATACTGCTGCAACGTTCTAAAACCGTTTACTCTCGTTGCAAATCATTGGTCTGAACTGGCCTTAAGACCCGCCCTCATTGGACAAAACCAAGCTGGACCCATCCCCTACTTCCTGTTCGAAGTCATGGGCTTGAAAGAAACACACACACACACACACACACACACACACACACACACACACACACACACACACACACACACAATGTACCTCAGGAAGCCAGACAGCTAGCTGCTTAGACTGCTGGATGAACAGACATCCAGGTGACATGATGGAGGAATGGACTGCTGGGCAGATAGTTCCTGATCACTGATGATGGAGTCGGATCTGTCTCCTCCACTTCTACGTTTAAACCTCACTGATGATGGAGTCTGATCTGTCTCCTCCACTTCTACGTTCAAACCTCTCACTGCTCCCCTTGGTTACCTGATTAGCTGTGTGGTAGTTAGGCTGTTTGTGCTGAACGAGGGTGGATGTTCATTTTTCATCAAGTCTGCATTTATTTTTGTAATTTCTGAAACTGTATCTGTTGTTAGAGTCCACATTTTGTTGAAATAACTGAATACTTCATTTTGGTTGTCTGATTACATAACCTACTTGTAATCTGGTACCACCTAACACTGGATGGATGGATGGATGGATGTAGGTAGGGATGGATGGATGGATGTAGGTAGGGATGGATGGATGGATGGATGGATGTAGGTAGGGATGGGTGGATGGATGGATGGTTAGATAGAAGGTGTTCCCAGTAGATATAATATGAGAATAGAAATCTACTTTGATCTCTGTGAACAGAGACTCTACTGATGATGATGATGATGATGATGATGATGATGATGATGATGATGGTGGTGGTGGTGGTGGTGATGATGAAGATGATGATGTACTACTGTCAAATATTTACTTTCTTTCACTGTTTTTAAAATGTAAATCAATATGTTACACACACACACACTCATACACACTCTCCCACCCTCCCTCCACAGATGCTGTTATTGAGTCAACCTGCCATCTACACTGTTCTCTGTGCTCCTCCTCTTCCTCCTCCTCCATCTCTTCCCCCTCTTCCTCAGGGCAGACTGCACCGTCATGTTCAGTCTCATGGCCACTGGGGCCACGCTGCCCCCTCCTGGCCACATGTAGTATTACTGCTGTCGCCTCACATCACGGATATGCACCAACTAGAACACGTCCTCCTTTGTGACAAACTACCGCTGCCTCTCTAGCACATACATATCTATGCTCTGAGCTGAGTCATGGTTTGTACTAAAGGTAACGGTGTTTCTAAGCTGAGTCATGGTTTGTTCTATAGTTAAGTATGTCTAAGCTGAGTCATGGTTTGTACTATAGGGAACAGTTTGTCTAAGCTGAGTCATGGTGTGTTATTTTGGGTAACAGTTTGTCTAAGCTGAGTTTTTACAACGCCACTGCCTCTGTCACTTTATGATCTGTGTAACCTGTGACCCCCCCCCCCCCCACACACACACACACACACACACACTCCCCCCCACACACACAACACTCTGCCTCATTGTGCCCGTGGGTCAGTGCAGGCGTCCAGCCTCACTCTAGCCCCCCCTCCTCCCCCTCCCCAGGGCACCCCACCCCCACCCCAGAAACCTGTCTGTGATGTCATGCTGTTCAATAAACTACCCTGACTGTTGAATGTGTGTTTGTTTGTTTTCCCACTCACAGGAATAAGAAAAACTGTGTGAGTGTGTGACTGGCTATGGGTGAGTGAGTGAGTGAGTGAGTGAGTGAGTGAGTGTGTGTGTGACTGGCTATGGGTGAGTGAGTGTGTGTGTGTGTGTGTGGGGGGAGGGGGGGGGGGGGGGGGCGACTGGCTATTGCTGAGTGTGTGTGTGTGTGTGTGTGTCGGCATCTATTTATAGTCCCTACGCGACACCACATACCTGATGGCTGAAGTCATACCCACTCACACACACACACACTCAGCACTCTGCTATTCCTCTGTCCTGGTGACCTGCGTTGTGCTGACGTGGTACTGTGTTGATCCATCAGGTCCTATTTATAATTATTAGGATTATTTAACAAACATAATATGTATTAATAACTATTATGTATTCATAACTATTATGTATTTATAACTATTATGGATTAATAACTATTATGGATTTATACCTGTTATGGATTTGAACAGTGAACTGTAACCGTAAGCCTAACCCTGACCCTAACCCTAACCCTAAACTTAAACTTAAACTAAAGCCTAACCCTAAACTTAACTCTAATCCTAATCTTAAACCTAACGCTAAACTTAACCCGAACCCTAACCCTAAACTTAAGCCTAACCCTAACGCTGCACTTCATAGTGACAGAGAGAGGATCCCAGCAACCAGACCCACCTCCATGTTGCTAGTGCTTTAGGGTCAGGATAAGGGTTGGCTTAGGCTTAGGGTAAGGGTTAAGGTTAGGGTTAGGGTTAGGGTTAGGGTTAAGGTTAAGGTTAAGGTTAGGGTTAGGGTTAAGGTTAGGGTCAGGGTTAAGGTAAGGGTCAGGGTTAGGGTCAAGATTAGGGTTAGGGTTAAGGTTAGGGTTAGGTTAAGGTTAGTGTTAGGGTTAGGCTTAGGCTTAGGGTTAGGGTCAGGGATAAGAGGAGCCCTAAGAAGAGGGGGCAAGGTGACTGGGCAGGAGGGAAGGAAGCAACCTTTTGAAATGAAACCCATCCTTAGTGGTGAGCTCACAGCCGGACGGCTGGTCTCAGCCAATGGTGTGAAGGCTTGTTGACACTGTGACATGCCTCAGCACTGCTCAGAATACACGCATGAAACACGCCGCTCTGTCCCTCTCTCTCTCACACACACACACTTCTAATGTTGGCTCTGACCTCATTCCTCCAAGGAGCTTTGGCTAAGATTGGCAACCTGAGACACCTGTGCCGCAACACACACACACACACACACACACACACACACACACACACACACACACACACTACACTTGTCCATAAAAACAGACACGGGTCATGAGCTGTTTTTAACCCTTTAATGACTGAATGGCCTCCCTACTCCTGACCCTTCGCCACACACAGACCCCCCCCCCCCCCCCCCCCCCCACACACACACACACACACACACCCATGAGGTCATTAGGAGTAAATAGTCTTTCAGAGGGTGGAGCCTTAAACAGGGGCCGTATTTAAGACGGACACAGGACCAACCCAGACACCCAGAGACCCAGACACCCAGAGACAGAGACACCCAGACACCCAGAGACCCAGAGACAGAGACACCCAGACACCCAGAGACCCAGAGACAGAGACAGAGACACCCAGAGAGATGTTCCATCCAGCCATGCAGAACCCCTTCAGAGACGAGACATGTTTCTCCGGTGAGGCCCTGTCCTCCCTGCAGGACGACTTCTTCAGCAAGGGGGTCCATCAGGCAC
>CM030183.1:446231-448731 GCA_017639675.1 Aplochiton taeniatus
TCAATGCCTTCACAGAAACCGAGGCTGGTCTGTGTGTGTGTGTGTGTGTGTGTGTGTGTGTGTGTGTCTGTGTGTCTGTGTGTGTGTTACCTGAGCAGCCTGTAGGTATGTCTGTCAAAGACAAACTGCTCTAATATCACTAGATCTCTCTCTCTCTCTCTCCTGTGTGTATGTGTGTGTGTGTGCGCCTGAAGACATGATTGTATTTGTTTATGTGCAGCATAGACGAATGGATTAGTTGCACCTATGGATGTGTGTGTGTGTGTGTGTGTGTGTGTGTGTGTGTGTGTGTGTGTGTGTGTGTGTGTGTCGGGTTACAGCAGCAGCTTAACATCAGTCTCTCTGCTGTAAAGTTGTCATGTTGTGATGGATGCAGCCAATAAGCTGCTAACCACCGCTCGCATGGCCAGTACCGCCCGCCCTGACTGGTTGCTGCTGGCGCCTTAGACCCGTCCGGTTGTCACGGTAACGGTGGGCTATCAGGCCTGGTCAGACTAGGAGCCAGGGAACAGGCCAGAGGGTCATCATCACCAGCGTCACAACAGGAGGCGTGGCCATGACTAAACGTTAGACATCCCTCAGGAACACTCTCCATTTTAACACCTGGCAGCATCTGACAGCCTCCCTGCCTGCCTAGGCCCGGTTTGGAAAGGTCTAGCCTGCCTAGGCCCGGTTTGGAAAGGTCTAGCCTGCTTTGGCCCGGTTTGGAAAGGTCTAGCCTGCTTTGGCCCGGTTTGGAAAGGTCTAGCCTGCTTTGGCCCGGTTTGGAGAGGTCTAGCCTGCTTTGGCCCGGTTTGGAGAGGTCTAGCCTTTAAACGGACATTGTTGTTGTGGGGTTAGGGACCGTCTCCTTATCATTCTCCTTATCATTCTGTCACAGCTAATAGGATAGGAAGAATCAATGATTTGATCAAAGTTCCATTGGACATGTCTGCACAGGTTTTAGGACTTTCTATGTTTATTGGAATCCAATATGTTCCCCAGAAGTCTCTTGTGACAGCTCCATATGGATCTGTGGCTTCTCTACAAGGAAAGACACGCCTCCTCAGGGATTGGCCCCTCCCCTCTCCAAACCAGGAAGCTGACAGGATCAATGGTTTCAATTAGCTTGATTGATTGGTTGACAAGCTTATTAAATGCCCTCCCCCCACCCCACCCACCCCCCCATCTCTTGGGGGAGGCTTCTATAAAGCTGTCATAACCACGTCACCATGACACCAAAGGCACAGACCATAATCCCTTTCCCTTGACAACACACTGTCGATAGGGTACGGGGGGGGGGGGGGGGGGGGGGGGGGGGGGGGGGGGGGGGGGGGCTCCTTTAACATTTCCTAATGATAATTTTCATGACCTCATGGGGGGCTGCCAATATGGCCAGCCAGCCAGAGGTCTGTAATAGTGTGTGTGTGTGTGTGTGTGTGTGTGTGTGTGTGTGACCCACTGGTGAATGACTCGTGATATTCAGTAATATTTTGCTGACAGTGACAGGGGGGGGGGGGGGGCTGCCTATATGGCCAGCCAGCCAGAGGTCTGTATTAGTGTGTGTGTGTGTACGTTTGTGTGTGTGTGTGTGTGTAGGTGTGTGTATGGCCATCCAGCCAGAGGTCTGTAATAGTGTGTGTGTGTGTGTGTGCGTGAGTGTGTGTATGTAATAGTATACGTGTGTGTGTGTGCGTGCGTGTGTGTATGTAATAGTATATGTGTGTGTGTGTATGTGTGTGTAATAGTGTATATGTGTGTGTTTGATCAGTGGCTAGTTGTGTTTGTTCTGTGTTTCATCACCACCCAGATGGAGAACGGGTTAAACAAACACCATTACTGCATCGCCTCACCTCCAAGAAGACCTGAGGCTCACCTACCAGACACCGGGGTGTGTGTGTGTGTGTGTGTGTGTGTGTTTAAGATAGAGAGAGACAGGAGATGGCTTTTAAAACAGCTTTCAAATTGTGTGTTGTTGTTGAGAAGATAAGCGCATTAGATGACATTGCAATATATCCTGTGTCATATATTTAGACGTATTTGTAGAATATATTACTCATATTCAGAGGGAAGACAAAGTGCTTTATCTGAGGCCATCCAAAGCAGGGATTAAAAAACGACAATGTCCCCAAAGTACAACCCCCCCCCCCCCCCCCACGGCAACTGGCTGGACAGCTCCCTGAAAACAATCCTATTCTCATTTGGTGTCCTTCTCTCCTCTTTACATCTCTCTCTCTCTCTGGCTCTCTTTCTTTCTCTTTCTCTCTTTCTCTCTCCTCTCTTTCTCCTTCTCTTTCTCTCTCTCTTTCCTATCTTTCTCATTTCTTCTCTTTGCCCGTGGAACAGCTCCAGTGTTTTTTCTCTTCATCGGTGTGTGTGTCTCTGTGTGTGTGTGTGTGTGCCAGTGTTTCTCTGTGTGTGAGTGTGTGTCTGTCATTGTTAAAGGTTTTCTGTCAGTCACCTGATCAACATCATCAGGTATAACCTTTAATGTGCTGTCTGTGTTTGACATGATAATAAC
>CM030183.1:456231-486231 GCA_017639675.1 Aplochiton taeniatus
AATAACTACAGGATCTGGCACGTGCGCTTTTAGACCACTGCCTACCACAAACATTACCACGGGAGAGGGCAGATATTTCACGTCATATCACAGCCTATCTGTCCCAATCCTCTCATTCTCTGTCGGTCCATACAGCTGGTGTTTGTATACTCTCTCCGTCTCCAATTACCTTGGTCCATCCTATCTTGTTGTCTTTAAAAAGCGCTTAGCCTTCTGTATCATTTTGTTCTACTAGTTTCTTTGTACGCCAATGCTATTATTAAATGTATATGGCACGCTCTAGGTATGAGGCATACTATCATGGATGGAATTGGGAAATGTGATTGGTTGCACGCGCCTGTTTGTCCAGTGGACGGGCTGCGATATGGTTTATAGGGTCATATTACGGACCGCTTTAGTGGACACCCTGTCAAATACACCCCTCGACTCGGTGTTATGGGCCACGCGATGTGCCCGAGTGGAAAACCAAGGTCAATATGTCTGTTTAATACTCGAGCGGGCCTTCCGTTAGCCATGCCTGTTTTAGATCTGTCCAAATAACCAACCCATTATCTGAACCGAAACTTAAACAAACAGTTACATATCAAACTAACGGATGAGCGCGCACTGGTGGGTCGTGCAAGCTGCGTTAGTAATATCTTCATCATCAAATGACGCGTTAGCCCCCAACCCACAGCGCCGCACTATCTTTCTCACTGCCCACCCCGCCCACCACCCGTCCGTGCACCCCGGGCTGTTTGGGTATATAAACACCTTCAGTTCGGCAGACGGAACAAAATACCCGAAGACCAGCGACGAGGAAGACTTGGTTCAACAGAACCGTTGATCAGGACAGATCATTCCAGCCACCCAGCAGTAGAACCCAGCTCTCGGCATACAGCCCCTCTCTGACGACCACTTGTAACTCTCTCCAAAGTCCTCGCAAAGTAAGTCCTACTCATTGCTATACTTTTTCTCATCAATCTTTGTTCATTTGTTTTTAACAATAAAGAAGCAATAGAGAAACAAGTCTCTGGAGTTTTTATGTTATTAAAATATAAATGTTTAGTCGTTTGTCGGTTACATCGAAAAGCTTTAGCAGTAACCCTTGATTTTCAGGACCATGGACAGAGGCGCGCCGTTCTTCCCCTCATCTTCCCAGTGAGACGTTGACAATAGTTTCCCTTGTTAAAAAGCCATGCTAATTTGTGGAGTGGACAATGCTTGTTAAATTGCCCTACGCTCCATAGATTATGTTTTGCTTTCTAAGTCCGTGAGTGCGCATACATATTTAAAATATTTAGGCTGCATTGCTGCAATAAAAACACTCGCTCATAACGGAATATTTTGTATAGGTTTTCCTTGCTGGTTTTCCTTGATAGGCGTCAATAGATTGCTCACAGACTCTTTGAATGGAGTTAACCTATTACACAATTTAATAATGGGGGAAATAAAAACATATATAAATATAACACCAACCCACAGCAAGTTGTGTCTAAAGTCAATATGTCACTTTGCGTTTCTTAACCTGGTTTTTGAAATTTTATATTTTTCTAAAATAAAGTAAATTAAATTACAATACATTGTTGGATCAATCGGGAAAACGGCTGTTAATATTTTAATTCAATGTCATATATTTAGATTATCAGAGTTCACATATTACGCATTTTGAACACTTTACATTGCCTAATATATGTTAACATACTATTAGACAAACGATCATTTAAATGATTGTCTATTGTCTTATGCTTTATTACGTGCTTGCGTGAAATATGATTTCTAACCAGATGAGTGAAGCCCCCGAGCCGTATACTGTGGCCGCGTGCCCCTGCTTTTAAGAGACATTCCACCTGTTGACGTGTGAAATAGACTCTTAGTTTTATTGATCTGAACGCAATTTATTACGGTTCCATGGGCACAACGAGAACAGAATTTTCTGCTCATTGCTTCTCTAAATGCTGGTGCTGTTCATGAATCACTCAACAGCCGATACGTGCCCCGCAGACAGCTAGAAAATCCATACTCCTCACTTTGAACTGTCAAAAGTCTTGTTTTGTGATTTTTTTTCCGTTGGCATTTTTTAATTTGGTCTAAGGCGACTTTGTCCGTTTGTCTGCGTGCAGATGACAGTCATGCTAAAGCCGTGGGCCGTGCTGGTGGCCATGGTGCTGTGCGTGCTTGTCTGTCTCGGCACCTTCGTGGACGCTTACCCGCCCAAACCAGAGAATCCCGGAGAGGACGCGCCTCCGGAGGAGCTGGCCAAATACTACACCGCCCTGCGACACTACATCAACCTGATCACCAGACAGAGGTAAGAATAGGGCTGGACAGGACCACCCCACTGGGGCGCTGCGGACGAAGCAGTTAGACATAGTCCTAATAATAGCTTAAATTTAAGCCTTTCTAAGAAGTTATAAGTAATGTAGTTACATAGTGGGGATATTGTTTGAAGGTTTTGAATACTAAAGTAAGGAGGGCAGAATATTGCAGTAAGATAGTGAAAATATTCTAGATAGAAAGTTGGAATACTTCTCGTAAAACCTCCCAAAAGATAACAGCACATGTTATCACACCAACCAGCCCCTGGACACAGCAAGCTGGGGTTTGGCCCTTTGAGCTGGGCCGTGTGCGAGCTCCCTCTGTGGTGGGCCATTACCTGGAGCTCTGGGTTTGATGTACAGGCTAGTCCCTTTAGTGGAGCTCTGGGTTTGATGTACAGGCTAGTTCTAACCTGTCTGACGTACAGGCTGGCCACCAGGCTTGGGTATGTATGTCCTGGAGCTCTGTGTTTTGATGGACAGGCTAGTCTCCTTATTAGATCAGCTGCCACCCTCCTCCAGCTCCGTGGAGCAGCAGAAGAAGAAGAGAGAGAGAACAATGAATCCCCAAATCAAGTTACAGTGTCGAGGACTCGTATAATGGCCGCCGCTACAAAGAATGGGCTTCCACTGGCTGGAGGCACGCCATCTTAAACATCACTTAGCATTCATGGGATTCTACAGGGCAGGTGACTTTTGGAAATATTGTTCTCAGAGCTGGCACTTTACTCAGAAAAAGTCCCTCATGGCTGTATTTAAAAGTGGTAGGTGGAGAATGAGGAAGAGGCTGAGGAAGATAAGGAGGAAGATGAGGAGGAAGAGGAAGAGGAGGAGCTGGTGTGTAATATAGCCTTTGATTCACAATCTCTCCAGGGACCCTGTCTGGTCCATGAGGATTCTGCACAGAAGCAGAGATAATAGAACATACAGAGTCTGTATAGAGCTACGACTGTCAGAATGCTTTCCATCCTAAGGGTTGGTCCCTCCAACAAAGCGACAGAGGAGAGTCCTGTCTGAACGACCTTAGAGAAAAGACACTGATGGACAGATTCAGATAAAGAGGTAGAAGAGGGGGAGAGAGGGAGAGAGAGATGAATAGAAACAGATCAAGCAGAGGAGAGGAAGAGATTAGGGGATGTGTGTGTGTGTGTGTGTGTGTTTGTGTGTGTGTGTGTGTGTGTGTATGTGTGTGTGTGTTCCTTAATGGTGGGTCATCAAGCAGGCGTTTGTTTGGAACATCAGAGGCAGGTGTGGAGGTAATGTTTTCCCTGCAGAGCAACCCACCCACACACATACACACACCCTCACACACACACACACACACCCACACACATACACACACCCTCACACATACACACACCCTCACACACACACACACCGACATACGTACACACCCCCTCACACACACACACACACCACACACACACCCACACACATACTCACACACCACACACACACCCACACACATACACACACTCTCTCACTCTCCGGGTATCCTTGCGCCCCCTCACTAGGTGTAACCAGCCGTATGATGAGCTTTGGGGCGGGCCGGCCTCATCCAGGTGGCTGATGGGAGAATCAGAGCGTTGTTTTATGTTCAGGCCTCATCCAGGTGGCTGATGGGAGAATCAGAGCGTTGTTTTACATTGAGGCTGCAGGGCTCCCCTCCCGCCACCATGGTTACGGCCCTACTAGACCCCAAGGCCATTAGACCCAGACAGACAGACAGACAGACAGACAGACAGACAGACAGACAGACAGACAGACAGACAGACAGACAGACAGACAGGCAGGCAGGCCGACAGGCCGACAGACAGACAGACAGACAGACAGACAGACAGACAGACAGACAGACAGACAGACAGACAGACAGACAGAGAGGTAGACAGACAGACACTTTGTCTTGTCACTGATCAAGTCCCCCCCCCCCCCTCTAGGTATGGAAAGCGGGCTGCCCAGGAGGATGTGATGTCAGAGCTGCTGTTTGGAGGAGACAATGAAAGAGAACAGAGATCAAGGTAAGGTAGTCTGACAACACACACACACACTCAGGCACGCACACACACACACTCAGGCACACACACACACATACTCAGGCACACACACACACTCAGGCACGCACACACACGCAGCTTACTCACTTAAGCCACTACGTTGTCACTCTTCATTCTGTTAATACTGTTTCTGTTTCCATAGATACGATGACTCCCACCTGTGGTGACTCCTCCCCTCCACCTCATTGGCCCTTCCCACCAGGTGACCTGTTTACCTGCTGGGGCCCTCATGTGCCTATTGCCTCCTCCTCAACCCTAACCCTAACCCTAACCCTAACCCTTGACTCCTCACAACCAATGACCGTTACACAACCTGTCTCTCTTTCTCTTTATCTCTGTCTGTCTCTCTCTCTCTTTGTCTCTCTCTGTCTCTCTCTCTCTCATGGAAACAAGTGTATATAATTTATTATTGAATAGCTGTAGGAATCAGATGAAAGGTGAAATAATATTTATGTGTTGGTGTCCAGGCTCTTATGTTTGTCCTTAATTGTTCACACTTCCTGTTGGTACAGATTCTGTATAGATTGATGATAAATAAATAAATGATTTAATGTGTCATTAAAGTTTGGTGGACCACTCAGAGGCTGTGTTTGTCATTTTTAATATTGATTTCATTTTGCGTGTTTTTCATCCGACAGTCACCCTTCATCATTCAAGTGGGGCATGTGATGTCATTGGTTAGCCGGTGATGTCATTGGTTAGCCGGTGATGTCATTGGTTAGCCGGTGATGTCATTGGTTAGCTGGTGATGTCATTGGTTAGCCGGTGATGTCATTGGTTAGCCGGTGATGTCATTGGTTAGCTGGTGATGTCATTGGTTAGCCGGTGATGTCATTGGTTAGCCGGTGATGTCATTGGTTAGCTGGTGATGTCATTGGTTAGCTGGTGATGTCATTGGTTAGCCAGTGATGTCATTGGTTAGCTGGTGATGTCATTGGTTAGCCGGTGATGTCATTGGTTAGCTGGTGATGTCATTGGTTAGCCAGTGATGTCATTGGTTAGCTGGTGATGTCATTGGTTAGCTGGTGATGTCATTGGTTAGCTGGTGATGTCATTGGTTAGCCGGTGAACTCATTGGTTAGCTGGTGATGTCATTGGTTAGCCAGTGATGTCATTGGTTAGCTGGTGATATCATTGGTTAGCTGGTGATGTATTGTGCAAGAGTAGCAGTGGAGGATGAAACCAGCCAGTTCATGGGTAACCAGGGTAATCAACAGCCTGTGGATAACCAGGGTTACCAACAGGCCTCACATATCTCTATTAAATCAATTTAGTTTTCTGTAAATCCCGCCAATTACTATTACTTACCATGTAGCCTACCTTCACAACTGGATGGTACATTGATGAAAGCCGGCAATCACCCGCTGCAATTTTCACTATGACCTGAAGAGGTCGCTGTTTCACGCAGGCCTCCGGCCACAATGAAACAATATATATATATATATATATATATATATATATATATATATATATATATATATATGGGTGTGTGTATATATATATATATATATATATATATATGTATATATATATATATATATATATATATATGTATATATATATATATATATATATATATATATATATATATATATAAACATGTTGAAAACATAATAAAGATGATCGATGAAGATTAAGATGCGCGATTTTTATTGTCAGTGCATATTACAGTAGCTGTGAGTAAGCGAGGATCTTATGATTAACAATCTATCATGCCCATTTTAAAGATTAAATAGTCTGCCTTTTTAATAAAATAATTGACTTTTTCACCTAGTAATGTCATTTCTCGGGCTATAACCCAAATATTGACCTGACTATTGATTACAAATAGTCCCGTCTTCACAATATGTAAAATAAAATGTATGTTTGTATTTGTTTCTACGTATCCACAAAAATACATTTTACATCAAATGTAGCCGTTATCAGGATTCTATAGACTTTACTAGTAATATTATTGTCCTTAAAGGAATCCATTAGAATCTCGTTTCCTTTATCTGCAGTTTTATGCTGTATCCACTGTAAAACAATGTTGATAATGAGTGGACTCCAGTTGACGGTAGGGTAGCGACGTAGTGACCGACGCGGAATCTTGTCGCTGCTGTTAATGGTCTGATGGTTTGAACTCGCCAGTCGGTAACATGGGTGATGTCACCGCGGCGTGTAAACAGTGCGCTGTCGCTTTAAATTTCCACCACCGTCGCTCGAGTAGCCGCAGATATTCGCAGACGTTTGATAGAACCCAAACAACGACACGACCAGAAGATATTAGCGTACAGGTTAGTCCGGCCATGTGTTATAAAACGAAATATGGCTTTATTTTTTTAAATAAATTGTTGTAATTTTAGAATGAAACGTAAAACAACGTGGACATGGAAAGTAGAAACTGGGTTCCATGTAACGACACGTATTGTCTGGTCTATTGTGTTCCCGTGTGTAGGCTGTTGGGTTTGGGGTTTGTGTTTCTCTGCGTTTGTTTGTGCCATGTTGATGAGTCAGAGGATCGCTAGACTAACGTCCAGCCTCCGAAGTTTCATTCCGTCTTTGTTGAAATGTTGTTTATGTGGGTCTCCTTCCATGTAGACATTACGGCTGCGTCCTGCCTTACTCCATCAATGCATCTCCCTGTTAGTTGTAGAGTGGGTTTGGTGATATATGTTTGGGCCTACCACAACACACGCACCTTCATCAAGGTGGCGTATGTTTTGGGTGATTAGGGCATACATATGGGACTGGTGTCAGAACACGTTTTTATAAACGATGAGCTGTGACGGACCGTGTACAGATCCAGTCAATGCGAAACCTTCAAGCGCAGTCACAAAACGGGGTGCGTGCATGCGTAGTCAGCAGACCGGAGAGGATTCGTGAGCTCGTGGCTGGAGAATGAGATAGATAGCGCGGGAGAACAGAATCACCGCGGCTGAGTTCCTAGAAGCCGTTCTCCTGTCTCGTTCACTTTCATCCTTGACTTATTCCCTTCACTGCTTCCTCCGGTCAGCTCCCCCTGTACAGAGACGGGGTCTGCGTTCAGGGACTGGGGGTGGGGGGGTGGGGTTAGCAGATGGAGCTCATCACAGCGTGTGATCTCGTTAAGGACACTCTCTCTGTGTGTGTGTGTGTGTGTGTGTGTGTGTGTGTGTGTGGGTGTGAGTGAGTGAGAGTATGTGCTAATATTAAAGAGGCGTAATGAGTTGCGGCTCCTCCCATTGGTGGATTCCCTCTGCTGCCTCCCTGCTGCATTGTGCTTGTTGTCGTGGAGATGTGGAGATTAGCTACACCCAGATGACTCCCCGGCGACTGTTGCTAGATAAATACCTGTCTGTCTGTTTTAATAGATAAATACCTGTTTGTCTGTTTTAATAGATAAATACCTGTCTGTCTGTTTTAATAGATAAATACCTGTCTGTCTGTTTTAATAGATAAATACCTGTCTGTCTGTTTTAATAGATACAAACCTGTCTGTCTGTTGAAATAGATACATACCTGCCTGTCTGTTTAAAGAGATACATACCTGTCTGTCTGTTTTAATAGGTACAAACCTGTCTCTGTTGTAATAGATAGAACCTGGTCTGTCTGTTTTAATAGATCTGTTTTCATAACTGATTCGTTTTAACACCTGATTTTGTTTTAATAATAACTGATCTGTTTTAATGGGTAGTTTTAATAACTGATTTGTTTTAATAATAACTGATCTGTTTTAATGGGTAGTTTTAATAACTGATTTGTTTTAATAATAACTGATCTGTTTTAATGGGTAGTTTTAATAACTGATTTGTTTTAATAATAACTGATCTGTTTTAATGGGTAGTTTTAATAACTGATCTGTTTTAATGGGTAGTTTTAATAACTGATCTGTTTTAATGGGTAGTTTTAATAACTGATTTTGTTTTAATAATAACTGATCTGTTTTAATGGGTAGTTTTAATAACTGATCTGTTTTAATGGGTAGTTTTAATAACTGATCTGTTTTAATGGGTAGTTTTAATAACTGATTTGTTTGAATAATAACTGATCTGTTTTAATGGGTAGTTTTAATAACTGATTTGTTTGAATAATAACTGATCTGTTTTAATGGGTAGTTTTAATAACTGATCTGTTTTAATGGGTAGTTTTAATAACTGATCTGTTTTAATGGGTAGTTTTAATAACTGATCTGTTTTAATGGGTAGTTTTAAAAACTGATTTGTTTGAATAATAACTGATCTGTTTTAATGGGTAGTTTTAATAACTGATCTGTTTTAATGGGTAGTTTTAATAACTGATTTTGTTTTAATAATAACTGATCTGTTTTAATGGGTAGTTTTAATAACTGATCTGTTTTAATGGGTAGTTTTAATAACTGATCTGTTTTAATGGGTAGTTTTAATAACTAATCTGTTTTAATGGGTAGTTTTAATAACTTATTTGTTTGAATAATAACTGATCTGTTTTAATGGGTAGTTTTAATAACTGATTTGTTTGAATAATAACTGATCTGTTTTAATGGGTAGTTTTAATAACTGATTTTGTTTTAATAATAACTGATCTGTTTTAATGGGTAGTTTTAATAACTAATCTGTTTTAATGGGTAGTTTTAATAACTGATTTGTTTGAATAATAACTGATCTGTTTTAATGGGTAGTTTTAATAACTGATTTGTTTGAATAATAACTGATCTGTTTTAATGGGTAGTTTTAATAACTGATTTGTTTGAATAATAACTGATCTGTTTTAATGGGTAGTTTTAATAACTGATCTGTTTTAATGGGTAGTTTTAATAACTGATCTGTTTTAATGGGTAGTTTTAAAAACTGATTTGTTTGAATAATAACTGATTTGTTTTAATGGGTAGTTTTAATAACTGATTTGTTTTAATGGGTAGTTTTAATAACTGATTTGTTTTAATGGGTAGTTTTAATAACTGATCTGTTTTAATGGGTAGTTTTAATAACTGATTTGTTTGAATAATAACTGATTTGTTTTAATGGGTAGTTTTAATAACTGATTTGTTGGAATAATAACTGATCTGTTTTAATGGGTAGTTTTAATAACTGATTTGTTTGAATAATAACTGATCTGTTTTAATGGGTAGTTTTAATAACTGATTTGTTTGAATAATAACTGATCTGTTTTAATGGGTAGTTTTAATAACTGATTTGTTTTAATAATAACTGATTTTGTTTTAATGGGTAGTTTTAATAACTGATTTGTTTGAATAATAACTGATCTGTTTTAATGGGTAGTTTTAATAACTGATCTGTTTTAATGGGTAGTTTTAATAACTGATTTGTTTGAATAATAACTCCTGTTTTTAGGAGCAGCAGTATTCTACCCCATCCATCAAAATGCCTGTGGCTTCAGCCAAAACAGACCCAGGTGAGAGACTACCTCTGTCCTCCTCCATCTCTCCATCTCTCCATCCCTCCATCACCAGGCCAGGTGAGAGACTACCTCTGTCCTCCTCCATCTCTCCATCCCTCCATCACCAGGCCAGAAGAGAGACTACCTCTGTCCTCCTCCATCTCTCCATCTCTCCATCCCTCCATCACCAGGCCAGGTGAGAGACTACCTCTGTCCTCCTCCATCTCTCCATCCCTCCATCACCAGGCCAGAAGAGAGACTACCTCTGTCCTCCTCCATCTCTCCATCTCTCCATCCCTCCATCACCAGGCCAGGTGAGAGACTACCTCTGTCCTCCTCCATCCATCCATCTCTCCATCTCTCCATCCCTCCATCACCAGGCCAGGTGAGGGACTACCTCTGTCCTCATCCTCTCTCCATCCCTCTATCCTCCTTCTCCAGCTCCAAGCCAGGTGAAGAACCCTTTCTCTCCCTCCTTCTCTTCCCTCCTTCACCTATAGAATCCATTTCTCTTTCATCACTTATTTGTTGTCATGTTCTGGAGCAGACATCATTGTTTTGTCATTTGGATTTCCTTACAAAATAAATCGTTTCTTATTTTCCACGTAAACACCTCTAATGAAGAATAACACAGATCTGAAGTGTCATACCGCTTTGGAAACTATGTCATCATCGGCTATCATTGTGTGTGTGTGTGTGTGTGTGTGTGTGGGGGGGGGGGGGGTTGTATGTGTGTGTGTGTGTGTGTGTGTCAGCAGTGCCCCAGGGTCCTGACACCCCCAGTGACAGCACCAGCTCCACCACCGCTAATGACTTGGACCTCCTCTTCCTAAAAGGCATCATGGAGATCCCAGTGGTGAGACACACACACACACACACATCCACACACTGGGTGGAGGGATGGGTAGTGTGTGTGTGTGTGTGTGTGTGTGCTCCAGACTAGATGAATGAATACAATTTCCAGCTCAGGATACAGTAGGAGATTTAAGACCACATGCAAAACATTTGTCCACATGAGAAAAAGGACGGCTTGCTACACACACACACACACACACACACACACACAATACTATCTGTTTGGGTTGACCTTCACCTGGGAGAACATGCATATGAGAAAAGGTGAAAGCCATTAGAATGTAATTATATTAGGAACACACACACGCACGCACACATACACGCGCACGCACACATACACGCACACGCACACACACACACAGTAAACCTTCAGAGTTTTATAGATGGACTTTATGACAATAGATTATTTAACCTAAGAAAGTGGTCCAAAAACCATGCAAGTTAATTGGTGACTCTAAATTGCCCATAGGGTGTGAATGTGAGTGTGAGTGGTTGTCTGTCCCTATATGTGTTGGCCCTGTGATAGACTGGCGTCCTGCCCAGGGTGTACCCTGCCTTACGCCCTGTGTTGGCTGGGATAGGCTCCAGCCCCCCCGCGGCCCTGTAAAACAGGATAAGCGGTAGAAGATGAGAGAGATGAGAGAGACCTAAGAAAGTTTTACTCTCTCTCTCTCTCTCTCTCTGTGTGTGTGTGTGTCTGTGTGTGTGTGTGTGTGTAGGAACCAGACAGCCCACCAGAGGAGGCTCGCCTAGAGGCAGTGAGAGATAACAATGTAGAGCTGGTGCAGGAGATCCTCCAAGCCCTGGACCCGTTCACCAGCTGCTCCAACATCGCCGCGGAGCTAGCACTGATCCTCAAACAGCCTCACTTCCAGGTACACACACGTATGCACGCACACACCCACGCGCACACACACACACAGTGAGAGAGAGACACACACACCCATTCACACACACAGAGTGAGACACACACGGAGGTGAAATAATACCACAAAGATCTGAAATAGAATAGAACTGTCTGAATTTCATACTTTTTGAATCAAATGAAACCTTTTTTCTTCCATAATGAAAAGTGGAAAATATTGTGTACTTTTTCTGTGTTTAAAAATTCAACAATAAAAATTCTGATTGTTATGAAATTCAGGCTGCTAGGACAAGAAAAACATCTATGTAATTGCTGAAAGTACACAATGTTTTGTGATTCGAATACTTAACATAGATATGAGTGTGTGTGTGTGTGTGTGTGTGTGTGTGTGTGTGTGTGTGTGTGTGTGTGTGTGTGTGTGTGTGTGTGTGTGTGTATGGGGGGCGGGGCTTGCTCATAAGAATAGTAATGCAATAATTCCATACATTTTCACAGAGGAGATGGAACACAATCTATCTTTGAGATGTTTACTTTGCCTGAACACACCGCATGCAACCCTTCAGACTGTCAATTAAACTGCTCCTTCTCCTGATTGGTTGTCAGTCCCTGTTGGAGACTCATGATTCGGTGGCGTCCCAGGCGTGTGATAGCCCGCCCCCCAGCCCCTGCTGTGACTGTGTGGATCCTCCAGACCCCCAGAGGCACACACACACTCTGCCCACCCCACACGACTCCATACGCATGGTGGGGATACGCAAGGTGGCCGGGGAGCACCTGGTGAGGACACACACACACACACACACACACACTAACACACACACACACACTAACACTAACACACACACACACACTAACACACACACACACTAAGACACACACACACACTAACACACACACACACACACACTGACACACACACACACACACACACACATACACACACTAAGACACACACACACTAGCACACACACACACACACTAAGACACACACACACAGACACACACACTAACATACTAACACACACACACTAACACACACACACACTAACACACACACACTAACACACACACACTAACATACTAACCCACTAACACACACACACACACACACTCAGACACACACACACACACCTGCACTCACACACACTAGTCTCCTTGAAACACCCACATGACACAAGAACAGAAACATAGCCGACATCTGTCTTACTGTGTGTGTGTGTGCGTGTGCGTGTGTGTCTGTGCAGGGCGTGACGTTCCGGGTGGAGGCGGGGGAGTTGGTGATTGCTCGTATTCTTCATGGCGGAATGATCGACCAACAGGGACTGCTGCATGTCGGTGACATCATCAAAGAGGTCCCGCCCACTCTTCATTACCACCAATCAGCCGCCAGCTTTAGTTTGACAGGAACTGATTACTGTAGGACTTATTACACATTATAAGATGATAAGATATGGACTTATTACACATGATAAGATATGGACTTATTAAACATGATAAGATATGGACTTATTAAACATGATAAGATATGGACTTATTACACATGATAAGATATGGACTTATTAAACATGATAAGATATGGACTTATTAAACATGATAAGATATGGACTTATTAAACATTAAGATATGGACTTATTGTTCCTTAGGATACGGACTTATTAAACATTAAGATATGGACTTATTAAACATTAAAATATGGACTTATTAAACATTATAAGATATGTACTTATTAAACATTAAGATATGGATTTATTGATCCTTAAGATATGGACTTATTAAACATTAAAATATGGACTTATTAAACATTGTAAGATATGGACTTACTAAACATTAAAATATGGACTTATTAAACATTGTAAGATATGGACTTATTAAACATTAAAATATGGACTTATTAAACATTGTAAGATATGGACTGGTGAGGTGTGTGTGTGCACTCCTGAACAGGTGAACGGGTTAGGGTTAGGGTTATAAGATATGGACTGGTGAGGTGTGTGTGCACTCCTGAACAGGTGAACGGGTTAGGGTTAGGGTTATAAGATATGGACCGGTGAGGCGTGTGTACACTCCTGAACAGGTGAACGGGGTAGGGTTAGGGTTAGGGTTAGGGTTATAAGATATGGACTGGTGAGGTGTGTGTGCACTCCTGAACAGGTGAACGGGCGTGAGGTGGGCCAGGACCCCAGGGTTCTGCAGGAGGAGCTACAGGATGCTAGTGGGTCTGTGGTGCTGAAAATACTACCCAGCTACCATGAAGCTATACCACCCAGACAGGTAAAACACACACACACACACACACACACACACACCAGCTACCATGAAGCTATACCACCCAGACAGGTAAAACACACACACACACACACACACACACACCAGCTACCATGAAGCTATACCACCCAGACAGGTAAAACACACACACACACACACACACACACCAGCTACCATGAAGCTATACCACCCAGACAGGTAAAACACACACACACACACACACACCAGCTACCATGAAGCTATACCACCCAGACAGGTAAAACACACACACACACACACACACACACACACACACCAGCTACCATGAAGCTATACCACCCAGACAGGTAAAACACACACACACACACACACACACTACCCAGCTACCATGAAGGTATACCGCCCAGACAGGTAACACACACACACACACACACACACACAGCCTACCTGTCTTTCTTGCTCTCCTCCAAGGTATTCTTCAAGTGTCACTATGACTACGACCCGGCTAATGATAACCTGATCCCGTGTAAGGAGGCGGGGCTTAGATTTGAGACAGGTGACATCCTTCAGATCGTCAACCAAGACGACTTAAATTGGTGGCAGGTACGCCTCACACACACACACACTCACTCCTTACACTGATGATGATGAGGCTGGTAGTGAGTGTTTTGATTACGGTGTGTGTGTGTGTGTGTGTGTGTGTGTGTGTGTGTGTGTTGTGTGTGTGTGGCTGACAGGCTCACCATGTGGAGGGGGGCAGTGCAGGGCTGATCCCCAGCCAGTTACTGGAGGAGAAGAGGAAAGCCTTTGTCAAGAGAGACCTGGAGCTGGTGCCCGCAGGTACATACACACACACACACACACACACACACACACACACACACACACACACACACACACACACACACACACACACACACACACCAGTCAATCCTCTCTCCCTGTCTGGCTATCTGCTGCCATCTAGTGGCCACTTAATGCAACTACAATACCACCATACAGTGTGTTGCAGTTTGTTTACAACCACACGTAATATTAATAATAATAATAATTCATAAGCATTTATATAGTGCTTTTCTCAGACCCAAAGATCCTTCACAGCAGATAATAAACGATAATGAGGCTCAGACAGAGCAACACACACACGTGTTAGGGTTAGGTTACACACGTATTAGGGTTAGGGTTAGGTTACACACACACGGGTTAGGGTTAGGGTTAGGTTACACACACACGTATTAGGGTTCGGGTTCGGGTTCGGGTTCGGGTTAGGTTACACACACATGTATTAGGGTTAGGGTTAGGTTACACACACATGTATTAGGGTTAGGTTACACACACATGTTTTAGGGTTAGGGTTAGGTTACACACACGTATTATGGTTAGGGTTAGGTTACACACACACGTATTATGGTTAGGGTTAGGTTACACACACATGTATTAGGGTTATGGTTAGGGTAAGATTACACACACATGTATTAGGGTTAGGGTTAGGTTACACACACACGTATTAGGGTTAGGGTTAGGGTTAGGTTACACACACATGTTTTAGGGTTAGGGTTAGGTTACACACACATGTATTAGGGTTAGGGTTAGGTTACACACACACGTATTATGGTTAGGGTTAGGTTACACACACACGTATTAGGGTTAGGGTTAGGTTACACACACACGTATTAGGGTTAGGGTTAGGTTACACACACATGTATTAGGGTTAGGGTTAGGTTACACACACATGTATTAGGGTTAGGGTTAGGGTTAGGGTTAGGTTACACACAGATGTATTAGTGCCAGCCTGTCTGATGTTGTGTTGTTGTGGTGGTTGACAGGAAACCTATGTACGGGCGTAGCAGGAAAGAAGAAGAAGAAGGTGATGTACGTCACCACCAGAAACGCAGGTGACTTCTCCGTAACCATGGAGACCGAAAAAGGCCTTCAAGTCTTACGTATTTTAACGTGACACAAGTTAGTAGGAGTGGAACCAACAACACTCATTGTGTTTGCAGGGAACGTTTAGGGCCGTAGGACCATTGGTCTAAATAGACTGGTCTCTGTTAATAGAAAACCATTGGTCTAATTAGACTGGTCTCTGTTAATAGAAAACCATTGGTCTAATTAGACTGGTCTCTGTTAATAGAAAACCATTGGTCTAATTAGACTGGTCTCTGTTAATAGAAAACCATTGGTCTAATTAGACTGGTCTCTGTTAATAGAAAACCATTGGTCTAATTAGACTGGTCTCTGGTAATAGAAAACCATTGGTCTAAATAGACTGGTCTCTGGTAAATGATGAGGTCACCAGAGGATTGAGTCCCATAGCGATAGAGAGACCTAGTCTCCGTCGGTTACCCCTGGATAAAGAAATTAAATAATAATAATAATAGTAATAGTATAGTTTAGTAAGTTATTTCCTGACCCCGCCCCTTAACACATGTCACGCCCCTCAGAGTTTGACAGACACGAGCTTCTCATCTATGAGGAAGTGGCCAAGGTCCCGCCCTTTCAAAGGAAGACGCTGGTCCTGATTGGTGCCCAGGGCGTGGGGAGGCGGAGCCTGAAGAACAGACTGTTGTTGAAGGATCCTCAGCGCTTTGGAACCACCATCCCCCGTAGGCTTAACCCCCCACCCCCCCACTACCTCTCACCCTCACTACCCCTCACCCTCTCACCCCTTCACCCTCACTCTCACTACCTTTCATTCTCACCCTCTCACCCCTTCACCCTCACTCTCACTACCTTTCATTCTCACCCTCTCACCCCTTCACCCTCACTCTCACTACCTTTCATTCTCACCCTCTCACCCCTTCACCCTCACTCTCACTACCTTTCATTCTCACCCTCTCACCCTCAACCTCACCCTCACTACCTCTCACCCTCACTACCTCTCACCCTCAACCTCACCCTCATTACCCCTCACCCTCACTACCTCTCACCCTCACGGTCAACCTCACCCTCACTACCTCTCACCCTCAACCTCCCCCCCTCCCCCTCAGCACCACCCCTCTCTTATTTAGTCAGATGGATTTCATACACAGACACTTCAGTGGGCTTTACATCACACACATCAAGTCTGTTATGTGTGTGTGTGTGTGTCCCTCACACACGTCCACATCAGTTCATTAATATGAAGTCTGTTATGTGTGTCTGTATATGTGTGTTATGCGTGTGTCAATGTGTGTGTGTGTGTGTGTGTGTGTGTGTGTGTGTGTGTGTGTGTGTGTGTGTGTGTCAGACACGTCCCGTAAGCCACGTGCTGGGGAGAGGGAGGGGGAGATGTATGCCTTCACCTCACGCAGCAAGATGGAGGCGGAGCTGAAGAGTGGGATGTACCTGGAGCACGGGGAGTATGAGGGCAACCTCTACGGCACCAAGATCCACTCCATACACCAGGTGGTGGAGGCAGGGCGGGTGTGTGTGCTGGACGTCAACCCTCAGGTACACACACACACACACACACACACACACACACACACACACACACACACACACACACACACACACACACACACACACACAAAACACTAATACTAACGCTGTGTGTGTGTGTGTGTGTGTGTGTGTGTGTGTCCTCCAGGCTCTGAAGGTTCTGAGGACCTCTGAGTTCCTCCCATACGTTGTCTTCATAGAAGCTCCAGACTTTGAGGTCTTCAAAGCCATGAACCAATCAGCTGTGGAGGCGGGCGTGGTCACCAAGACATTGATGGTAAAACACACACATAGAGCTAGAACAACAAGACACTGAGACACACACAGAGCTAGAACACCAAGACACTGAGACACACACATAGAGCTAGAACAACAAGACACTGAGACACACACAGAGCTAGAACACCAAGACACTGAGACACACACAGAGCTAGAACAACAAGACACTGAGACACACACAGAGCAAGAACACCAAGACACTGAGACACACACATAGCTAGAACACCAAGACACTGAGACACACACAGAGCTAGAACACCAAGACACTGAGACACACACAGAGCTAGAACACCAAGACACTGAGACACACACAGAGCTAGAACACCAAGACACTGAGACACACACAGAGCTAGAACACCAAGACACTGAGACACACACACAGAGCTAGAACACCAAGACACTGAGACACACACAGAGCAAGAACACCAATCTCAATCTCTCTCTCTCTCTCTCTCTCTCTCTCTCTCTCTCTCTCTCTCTCTCTCTCTCTATCTGTATCTATATCTATATATGTATGTATGTATGTGTCAGGATGGGGAGCTGAGGAGAACGTGTGAGGAGAGCAGGAGGATCCAGAGCGCCTACGGTCACTACTTTGACCTCACCATCGTCAACGACAACCTGGACGAGACCTTCCGCACCATCCAGGCTGCCCTGGAGACGGTTTCTAGGAACCCCCAGTGGGTCCCGGTCACCTGGGTCTTCTAGAGGGGGTGGGGGGGGCGGATGGGCGGTGGTAGGAAAGGAGAAGATAACAATTCATACTGGACTCTTTCACATCTCCAAAGTTATTATTACGTGTGTGTGTGCATGTGCGAGTGCACGTTCCTTGGCTCTGCTTGTGCCATATCTCGTCCATCAGCAGTGTTCTGTAAGGGCAGGAAATATATGCAACCCCAAAGTTTTGTGGAGTTAACCAGAAATAACAAATATTTTTTACTATGAATCATTACAGAAGGCCCAGTTTGAGAAAATAATTGGGTGGTTATTATAATTATGAATATTTATTATTCATGAATCTATTGAGACTTCCGAACTCCACACCTCATGCTAATAGGCAAGATATGTTTCTATTGTGCACAAATATATTTCATTATTTCAGGAACTTATTTCGCACCTGGTACCCGATTTCTAGATTTAACATCATCATCATCATCATCATCATCATCTTCGTCCGCTTATCCGATCGGGTCGCGGAGGTAGTAGTTCCAGCAGAGAGCCCCATCCTTCCCTTTCCCGGGCCACATCCACCAGCTCTGACTGGGGGATTCCAAGGCGCTCCCCGACCAGCATGGAGATATAATCCCTCCACCTGGTCCTTGGTCTGCCCCGTGGCCTCCGCCCAGCTGGACGTGCCTGGAACACCTCCCTAGGGAGGCGGCCAGGTGGCATCCTAACTAGATGCCCGAACCACCTCAACTGGCTCCTTTCTACGCAAAGAAGCAGCGGATCTACTCCGAGTCCCTCCCGGATGACTGAACTTCTCACCCTATCTCTAAGGGAGAAGCCAGCCACCCGCCGGAGGAAACTCATTTCGGCCGCTTGTATCCGTGATCTCGTTCTTTCAGTCATGACCCATCCTTCGTGACCATAGGTGAGAGTAGGAACAAAGATAGACCGGAAGATTGAGAGCTTTGCCTTTTGGCTCAACTCTCTCTTCGTTACAACGGTGCGATACAGCGACTGCAATACCGCTCCCGCTGCTCCGATTCTCCGGCCCATCTCACGTTCCATTTTCCCGTCACTCGAGAACAAAACCCCAAGATACTTAAACATCTTCACTTGGGGTAAGGACTCATTCCCTACCTGGAGTAAACACTCCATCGGTTTCCTGCTGAGAACCATGGCCTCAGACTTGGAGGTGCTGATCTTCATCCCAGCCGCTTCACACTCGGCTGCAAACTGATCCAATGAGTGCTGAAGGTCGCAGGCTGATGGCGCCATCAGTACCACATCATCCGCAAAAAGCAGTGACGTGATCCCAAGCTCACCAAGCTGCAGCCCTCCTCCCCCGCGGCTGCGCCTTGAAATCCTGTCCATGAATGTCACAAACAGAATCGGTGACAAAGCGCAGCCCTGTAGGAGACCAACCCTCACCGGAAACGAGTTTGACTTACTGCCGAGAACCCGGACACAGCTTTCGCTTTGGGAGTACAGAGATTGGATGGCCCTAAGTAGTGACCCCCTCACCCCATACTCCCGCAGCACCTCCCACAATAGCTCCCTGGGGACCCGGTCATACGCCTTCTCCAAATCTACAAAACACATGTAGACCGGATAGTCATACTCCCAGGCCCCCTCCAGGATCCTTGAGAGAGTAAAAAGTTGGTCCGTTGTTCCACGCCCTGGTCGGAAACCGCATTGTTCCTCTTCAATCCGAGGTTCGACTATCGTCCGGACCCTCCTTTCCAACACCCTAGAGTAAACTTTCCCGGGGAGGCTGAGTAATGTGATGCCCCTATAATTGGCACACACTCTCCGGTCCCCCTTTTTGAAGAGGGGAACCACCACCCCGGTCTGCCACTCCTTAGGTGCTGTTCCTGACCTCCACGCAATGTTGATGAGACGTGTCATCCATGACAGTCCCTCAACACCCAGAGCCTTCAGCATTTCAGGGCGGATCTCATCAACCCCTGGGGCTTTGCCACTGTGGAGTTGCTTGACTACCTCAGTGACCTCCACCAGGGAAATTGGCGTTGATCCCCCATCATCCTCTAGCTCCGCCTCAACCATAGAGGGGGGATTTGTCGGGTTTAGGAGTTCCTCAAAGTGCTCCTTCCACCGTCCCATCACCTGATCAGTTGAAGTCAACAGCGTCCCATCCTTGCTGTATACAGCTTGAATGCTTCCCTGCTTTCCCCTCCTGAGGTGCTGGATAGTTTTCCAGAACAACTTTGGTGCCAGCCTAAAGTCCTTCTCCATGGCTTCTCCGAACTTCTAGATTTAACACCAAATATACATTTTTCTGAATTCCACAAATACTTAGTGCCAATATTTCTTTAGCCCACGATGGTGTGCCATAATATGAATATGTTTGACCATGACTTGACCTTTGTGTGGCCTAGACCTGACCTGTGGGCCACATATGAATATGTTTGACTATGACTTGACCTTTGTGTGGCCTAGACCTGACCTGTGGGCCACATATGAATATGTTGGACCATGACATGACCTTTGTGTGGCCTAGACCTGACCTGTGGGCCATATATGAATATGTTTGACCATGACTTGACCTTAGTGTGCCATATATCTGCTGTATTTACATGTGATCATGTGTAGCTGCAGTACTCACTGGCTCCACTAGAGGACACCATAACGCGGCCACTAACAAAACCCTGAAGCTATTGGCTAGCTAGTGTCAGGCCACTCATAATTCTGAAGCTATTAGCTAGTTAGCGCCAGGCCACTCATTGATTTGATGCTATTAGCTAACTAGCGTCAGGCCCCTCATATCTCTGATGCTATTAGCTAGCTAGCGTCAGGCCCCTCATATCTTTGATGCTATTAGCTAGCTAGCGTCAGGCCACTCATAATTCCGAAGCTATTAGCTAGCTAGCGCCAGGTCACTCATTGATTTGATGCTATTAGCTAACTAGCGTCAGGCCCCTCATATCTTTGATGCTATTAGCTAGCTAGCGCCAGGCCCCTCATATCGTTGAAGCTATTAGCTAGCTAGCGTCATGCCCCTCATATCTTTGATGCTATTAGCCAGCTAGCGTCAGGCCACTCATAAACTGATGCTTTCATATGTTTATACCCGCTGATACGATATCAAAAAGATCGATTTAGACTTGCTCATTTACTCACTCTGTCGCACACACACACACACACACACACACACACACACACACACACACACACCAGTCAGACATCCAGTCCATTCTGGGGGTGAGGGGTAGAAGCTCTATTTTACTACACATTCTATTTTATAACGGTGAATCCCTTATTGTTTTTAATCCGTTTTATAGTTTCTTACTGATCAGGGCAGCTCAGTGTGTTTTAACGTAACTTCAGATTCCTATTCTAGATTAGGACAGATTCTTATGTTTTAATGTAACTTCTCAAGTTCCTATTTTACACAGCTGTTTGTGTTTTAGGGTAATATTACAGTAGGTTAGAGTTAGGTGAAGAGTAGGTTAGGATTGGGTTGGGATAAGGTTTAGGCCATATTAAGATTGGGTTAGGGTTAGCTAAGGTTCGGTGGAAGGAACCAATCTTTGGTTTATAGGAAAAAATGGCAGCTGCAAAGCTGATTGGTCAGTGTTTTCTGTTGGTCAGTTTGCTGAACTGTTCTGTCTGTATTCTGAATGGTCATTGGTCAGTTTGCTGAACTGTTCATGTTCAAGCTCATTGGGCGTTAGGGTGATGTACCCTGCTCATCAAAAACATCTAGAGGTTCACCATTTGGCAGAATATGAAACGTGTGATTTGTAATACTGTTTGGGTTGAAAAGGTTATTATGCTGTGCCATTTGTTTAGTTTTTATAAAGTCATAAAGCTGTGCCAATTTGTTTAGTTTTTATGAAGTCATTATGCTGTGCCAATTTGTTTAGTTTTCATAACGTCTATTTGTTTATTCACTATAAAGTCGTAGGCTTTGTTGGTGTATTTCATGAGGCAGCTAGAGGAAACTTGCCGTAAACGCTCTGGCAAAATCGATTCTCCTCATTGGTTAGGAAATTAGTCAGAGGGCAGACCAAGCCTATCCAACATGGGCTGGGTGGTTAGCAAGCCAATGAGATCACTCAAAGCCTGGTGTCATGGATACGCTTCCTCATGCTCTGTACATTCCCAGGTTAGGAATAGAGGAATCTTTTAATAATGATTTACAGTATGACAAGGAACTCAGAAAGACATTCAGGTCACAAAGCTGAAAGAGTGAGAGGCCGTTTGTTATCGTCTGAGTTGTGACTAATAGTCGACACATTAACATGATTATGCCAGACATCAAAACACACTTGTGTTTATTACAACGTCCTGATTGTGCTGAGTGCTTACTGTGGCCTGATAGAATCTGTGTGAACAGCTTTGAATCCACTGGCAAGTCAAAACCCTTTAACATGGTTCTATAGTCTGTTTTTAGCTCTCTGGGATGTCGAATGGGTTGACCTTTGACCTGTAGATACTGATGGTCTGTGACGGCGGGAAACCTCACATGAGCCTTTCTTTGTCTATTGAAGGAATCCATGAACTTCCCTTTGCTGGAAAAGTTGCATTTAGATTTGTATCTTTATGTTCTACGTAGGTTTATGTATAAACATCCCATTTTAAAACTTGTTTAATATTGCCGTACTTTTAGAATGACTTTGCCCTCCATTGGAATTAAACGGTCCTTTGATAATGGAGGCTGTTTAAATGGTCCTTTGATAATGGAGGCTGTTTAAATGGTCCTTTGATAATGGAGGCTGTTTAAATGGTCCTTTGGTAATGGAGGCTGTTTAAATGGTCCTTTGATAATGGAGGCTGTTTAAATGGTCCTTTGATAATGGAGGCTGTTTAAATGGTCCTTTGATAATGGAGGCTGTTTAAATGGTCCTTTGGTAATGGAGTCAGTTTGGTATCATTTTAAAATGTCCTTTTAAAGTGTTTTTATGAAATAACTTTTAGATTGGCATTTGTGTTTATATAGGTTGGACATCGTTATATACTGTATCTTATTTTTTCATCCATTGTTTTTCATGTACAGGTATATTGTTGTATTTCTTTAAATTATTGTATCTTTTTACTAGTTTCTTTATTGCATTAAACATTTTTTAATGTACGAATGATGTTTTTCTTCTTGTTGAAGCACTTTCTAACATTAGTTCTGTTGCTGGGTAAAGGTTCATTCTATTCATGGCACTTGCTTAGAACTCGCTGGAATGCAGCACAGATACACCTTAGTTTACACATGTAATGATGCATCACGGATACACCTTAGTTTACACATGTAATCATGCAGCACGGATACACCTTAGTTTACACATGTAATCATGCAGCATAGATACACCTTAGTTTACACATGTAATCATGCAGCATAGATACACCTTAGTTTACACATGTAATCATGCAGCATGGATACACCTTAGTTTACACATGTAATCATGCAGCACGGATACACCTTAGTTTACACATGTAATCATGCAGCACGGATACACCTTAGTTTACACATGTAATCATGCAGCACGGATACACCTTAGTTTACACATGTAATCATGCAGCACGGGTACACCTTAGTTTACACATGTAATCATGCAGCATGGATACACCTTAGTTTACACATGTAATCATGCAGCATGGATACACCTTAGTTTACACATGTAATCATGAAGCATGGATACACCTTAGTTTACACATGTAGTGATGCAGCACGAATACACCTTAGTT
Source organism: Aplochiton taeniatus (assembly GCA_017639675.1). Lineage (NCBI taxonomy): Eukaryota > Metazoa > Chordata > Actinopteri > Galaxiiformes > Galaxiidae > Aplochiton > Aplochiton taeniatus. Next base: position 479,952 of record CM030183.1, read on the forward strand.
TACACATGTAATCATGCAGCATGGATACACCTTAGTTTACACATGTAATCATGAAGCACGGATACACCTTAGTTTACACATGTAGTGATGCAGCACGAATACACCTTAGTTTACACATGTAATCATGCAGCACGGATACACCTTAGTTTACACATGTAATCATGCAGCACGGATACACCTTAGTTTACACATGTAATCATGCAGCACGGATACACCTTAGTTTACACATGTAATCATGCAGCATGGATACACCTTAGTTTACACATGTAATCATGCAGCATGGATACACCTTAGTTTACACATGTAATCATGCAGCACGGATACACCTTAGTTTACACATGTAATCATGCAGCATGGATACACCTTAGTTTACACATGTAATCATGCAGCATGGATACACCTTAGTTTACACATGTAATCATGCAGCACAGATACACCTTAGTTTACACATGTAATCATGCAGCACGGATACACCTTAGTTTACACGTCTGTTCACACTCAACACAGTCTGGGATGAATCAGTGGGAAGATCCAACAGGACGCTGTTTCTTCTACTCTCAGGCAGGAAGGTCGAAAAAATCTGGTTGTTCTCTGGATTCTGTAATTCCAGAGTTACCTAACCCTTACCCTAACCCTGGAGTCTGTAATTCCAGAGTTACCTAACCCTAACCCTAACCCTAGAGTCTGTAATTCCAGTTACCTAACCCTAACCCTCACCCTAACCCGAGTCTGTAATTCCAGAGTTACCTAACCCTAACCTTCACCCTAACCCTAGAGTCTGTAATTCCAGAGTTACCTAACCCTAACCCTCACCCTAACCCTAGAGACTGGAATTCCAGTTACCTAACCCTAACCCTCACCCTAACCCTAGAGTCTGTAATTACGGTTACCTAACCCTCACCCTAACCCTAGAGTCTGTAATTCCAGTTACCTAACCCTCACCCTAACCCCAGAGTCTGTAATTCCAGTTACCTAACCCTAACCCTAACACTAGTCTGTAATTCCAGTTACCTAACCCTCACCCTAACCCTAACCCTAACGCTAGAGTCTGTCATACCAGAGAGCAGCCAGTCTGTGAAGCCTCTTACTTCCTATTTCGTCACTGAGAGTAGTTATCTGCAACCCCCACTGCTTTAAAACAGGTCTTTCACTTTCTATTTAATGTTGCTAAACAGGAAGGGTGATGATGATGAAGATTAAGATGATGATGGAGATAAGCTGACAGAGAGAGCTTTATCTTCCCTCAGCTGTCCTCGTGCTACACTGTGAAGAATCCTTTATCTCTCCTCTCCTCTCCTCTCCTCTCCTCTCCTCTCCTCTCCTCTCCTCTCCTCTCCTCTCCTCCTTCCTCCTTCTACCAGTCATCTCTTTGTCCCAGAGAGAGAGGGAGAGAGAGACAGAGAGAGAGAGAGAGAGAGACAGAGAGACAGAGGGAGAGAGACAGAGAGACAGAGAGGGGGAGAGAGAGACAGAGAGGAATGCTTGATAATGTTTTGACTCTTTCCTCTTTAGTCCAATCTGTTCCATTCTGCTTCAGATTCTTTTCGTTTTTTCATTTTTCATTTTTTTACATTTTAAAATCTGTTCTTTTTTAAATTTTGGATTAAAAAAGCTCTTCTGCTTTTGTTTTCCATCTTTCTACGCCTGCTAGTCCTAGTCAAGTTTAAGCCTAGTTTAAAAACAGCAGTAGCCTAGTTTTAGCACTTTCAACCCAGATTCAGCTTAGTTTTAGTCCATCAGTAGCTTTCTTCTGACTTGGCAGTAGCCTTGGCAGTAGCTTGGTTTTTAGCCCAGCGTTGTGTCCAAGATGTGGCCGATGCTGTCTGCGCTTGCCTGTGTGGCTTTGCTACTGCTAATTATAGTTCTCATTGTGGCCACCAGAGGCCGCCAGAGGGTCTTTAACCTGGAGTGTCTGCGGCCGCCGGCGCCGCTGGTGACCGACCAGATTCAGAGAGACCTCAGGCTGAAGAGAGGTGAGTCTATATATATTTATATATATATATATATATATATATATATATATATATATATATATATATATATATATATATATATATATATATACATACACATACTGAGTCTGGAAGTCTATAACATACTATGATATTTTTTACTGCTACTACAAGATATATAGTCCTACTAAACAATGAGTTACAATCATATTTATTAATAGAATATATAGTCCTGCTGAACAATATGATACTTCCATATTTATGACTAGGAAATACAGTCCTACTGAACAATAAGATACTACCATATTACCAAGTTACTAGCATATTTATTTGTAGCAGTATCAGACACCAGGATAGAATGTCTATCCGGCTGATTCTAAGATATTATTCTGATGATTATGATAAGATATTATTCTGATTATTATACTCATGAATTATAACAGGACAGGGCTAATTACAGTATGGATCTAACTATCTATCTAAGTCAAAAAATAAAAAAATATTTTAGCAATCAGTCTTTAAAAAACAGCCTGTGTGTGTGTGTGTGTGTGTGTGTGTGTGTGAGCCTGTCTGTGTGTATGTGTGTGTGTGTGTGTGAGCCTGTGTGTGAGCCTGTGTGTGTGTGTGTGTGTGTGTGTGTGTGTGTGTGAGAGCCTGTGTATGTGTGTGTGTGTGTGTGTGTGTGTGTGTATGTGTGTATGTGTGTGTGTGTGTGTTGCCCCAGGGTTCCGTGCAGACCGCGTGCCCTCCTCTCTGGATGCGGTGGTGGTGGGCAGTGGGATCGGGGGTCTGGCTGCGGCGGCCATCTTGTCCAAGGCTGGGAAGAAGGTTCTGGTTCTGGAGCAACACGACCAGGCTGGAGGCTGCACACACACCTTCAGCAACAAGGGCTTTGAGTTTGACGTGGGTGAGACACACACACACACACACACACACACACACACACAAACACACACCTTCAGCAACAAGGGCTTTGAGTTTGAAGTGCGTGAGACACACACACACACACACACACACACACACACACACACACACACACATGGTTCCCCTTCCATCTCCTATGAACTGTCAATGTTTTGAAACAACCTAGAAGTCATAGTCCTCCCTCTTTCTCTCTAGGTATCCACTACCTGGGCCAGCTCCATGAGAACAGCCTGTTGAAGGTGATCCTGGATCAGCTCACCGAGGGCCAGCTGCAGTTCACCCGTCTGGAGCAACACTTTGACACGCTGGTCCTGGGACAGCCCAACCAGCAGGACCAGCGTCGAGAGTACCACCTCCATGCCGGAAAGACAGACATGGCCGCCAGTCTGAAGAGACAGTTCCCTGGAGAAGAGGAGGCCATTGATGAGTTCTTCAGACTGATGAAGGTGGACCAGCCAGGAGGAGGAGGGAGGAAGAGGAGGAGGGAGGAAGAGGAGAAGGAGGGGGAGGGAGGAAGAGGAGGAGGCATGACCTGAAGTTAAAGTTTGATCTTGGTTTGTCATTTCTGTGTGTGTGTGTGTGTGTGTGTGTGTGTGTGTGTGTGTGTGTGTGTGTGTGTAGCTTTCAGCTCGTAGAGTCCCACTCCTAGCCTCCCTGAAGATGATGCCCTATTGGTTGGTTGGCTTCCTGGTTCGTTCCGGCCTATTGTATGGCATCTCGTCCGTGTTCCGCCTAGCAACAAGCAGCCATTCAGAGATTATGTCCGGTCTAACCAAGAACAAGGACCTGCAGGCACTCTCTGCCTACCTCTTCTATGGTGTGTGTGTGTGTGTGTGTGTGTGTGTGTGTGTGTGTGTGTCTACCTGTTCTATGGTGTTTTACCATCAGGGGGCGTTGTCAGTGTGTGTGTGAGGGTGTGTTCTGCTCTCATTGTGTGTGTGTGTGTGTGTGTGTGTGTTTGGTCTGCAGGTGTCCCTCCTAAAGACTCCAGCTTCCTGATCAATGCTCTCCTCCTGCATCACTATAAGCGTGGTGCCTACTATCCTCTGGGGGGCGCCAGTGAGTTTGCCTTCCACATGGTGCCAGTCATCCAAAAGACAGGGGGCGCTGTTCTGGTCCGGGCTCCAGTTCACAGCATCCTGGTCAACCAGCAGGGAGCTGCATGTGGTGAGAGCTTCAAATAGCATCAAGTGTGTATGTGTGTGTGTGTGTTTATTCCAGGTGTGTGTGGGTGTAGTTAACTGTGTTCCAGGTGTGTGTGTGTGTGTGTGTTTAACTGTGGGGAGTGTGTGTTCCAGGTGTGTGTGTGTGTGTGTGTGTGTGTGTGTGTGTGTGTGTGTGTGTGTGTTTAACTGTGGGCAGTGTGTTCCAGGTGTGTGTGTCCGTCGAGGAGAGCTGGAGGTGGAGATCCATGCCCCTGTCATCATCTCCAACGCTGGAATCTTTAACACCTTCCAGAAACTCCTACCCCTTCAGATACAGAATAAGACCGGTGACTCTCACCTTCCAGAACCCCTCCCCCCCTGAGATACAGAATAAGACAGGTGACTCACACCTTCCAGAGGAACTCCTCAAGATATGTTTGGGTCTCTCTCTCTCTGTCTCTCTGTCTCTCTCTGTCTCTCTCTCTCTCTCTCTCTGTCTCTCTGTCTCTCTCTCTCTCTCTCTCTCTCTCTCTCTCTCTCTCGCTCACCAGAGGTCCAGTCTCTCTTGGGGATGGTGCGTCATGGGATGGGTTCTTTCCTGGTGTTTGTTGGTTTGGATGGAACCAAAGAGGAGCTGGACATCGTTTCCACAAACTACTGGATGTACAAACACAACGACCTAGACAAACTGTGAGTCCCTTCCTTCACTCTACCTCTCCATCTCTCTACCCCTCCACCCCTACATCCCTCCATCTCTCTCTCCTCGGCCCTTAGGATGGAGCAGTACTCCAGTCTGAGCAGGGAAGAGGTTCTGGGAAACATTCCTATGATGTTCATCACCTTCCCCTCTGCCAAAGACCCCACCACCAACACCCGACACCCAGGTGGAGCCCCCCCCCCCCACACACACACACACACAACCGGAGGTGAGGCCCATAGTGTGATATAACCTGTGTGTGTGTGTGTGTGTGTGTGTGTTTAGGTAAGTCCTGTATGACCCTGCTTACCATGGCGCGGTACGAGTGGTTTGAGGAATGGGAACACACAACACTGGGGCGCAGGGGACCCCGATATGAGGACCTGAAGGGGAGCATGGCCCAGGAGCTGCTGGACTGGGCTCTGGACCTCTTCCCTCAGCTCAGAGACAAGGTGTGTGTGTGTGTGTGTATGTTGTAGGTGGTGTGTGTACAGGCTGCCACCCCCCTCACTAATAGTCACTACCTGTGTGTGTGTGTGTGTGTGTGTGTGTGTGTGTTGTAGGTGGTGTGTGTACAGGCTGCCACCCCCCTCACTAATAGTCACTACCTGTGTGTGTGTGTGTGTGTGTGTGTGTGTGTTGTAGGTGGTGTGTGTACAGGCTGCCACCCCCCTCACTAATAGTCACTACCTGTGTGTGTGTGCGTGTGTGTGTGTGTGTTGTAGGTGGTGTGTGTACAGGCTGCCACCCCCCTCACTAATAGTCACTACCTGTGTGTGTGTGCGTGTGTGTGTGTGTGTTGTAGGTGGTGTGTGTACAGGCTGCCACCCCCCTCACTAATAGTCACTACCTGGCCGCGCCCAGAGGGGAGATGTACGGGGCGGAGCACAACCTCGGCCGCTTCTCCCCGGAGACAGTTGCTAGGACACGGTCGCAGACGCCTGTCAACGGCCTCTATCTGACAGGTACTGGATATAAAGTATTATAATAATAATAACATGACAAGAATAACCTAACATAATCCTGTGATCAGAGTTCCCCCTTGTGTAAATAAATCAACGATATTGATATACTGTCTGTATATATATATATATATGTGTGTGTGTGTGTGTGTGTTTCAGGGCAGGATGTGTTCTGTAACGGCATGGCGGGCGCTCTGCATGGCGCACTGCTGTGTGCCTCAGCCGTCCTCAACCAGGTCCTCTACATAGACCTCCTCGCCCTGAAGAAACACCTCAAATACCAGACCAATCAGAAGCAAGCCTGAGCATGAGGTCACTGGGGGAAAAACAACCCATTGGATCATCCAGTGAATCTAAAGTGTTGAGATCATCCAGTGAATCTAAAGTGTTGAGATCATCCAGTGAATCTAAAGTGTTGAGATCATCCAGTGAATCTAAAGTGTTGAAATCATTCAGTGAATCTAAAGTGCTGAGATCATTCAGTGAATCTAAAGTGTTGAAATCATTCAGTGAATCTAAAGTGTTAAGATCATTCAGTGAATCTAAAGTGTTGAGATCATCCAGTGAATCTAAAGTGTTGAAATCATCCAGTGAATCTAA
>CM030183.1:511231-516231 GCA_017639675.1 Aplochiton taeniatus
GTCCGTCTTCCCTGGGAAGTAGTGTTGTACAGTGCCTAGCAGATACACAACAAACAACAACACACACACAATATTTATCAAATCAATGGAGAATGTTTCAAATAAAGATAACCCTATTCCTAATCCTAAATAACACACACACAATATTTATCAAAGCAATGGAGAATGTTTCAAATAAAGATAACCCTAATCCTAATCCTAAATAACACACACACGATATTTATCAAAGCAATGGAGAATGTTTGAGGGTTTGTTTGAGTAAGAGGGAGATGGTGCCGTACATAAGATGGTGTGTATCTGGGGTTAGGGTTAGGGTGAGGGTTAGGGTGAGGTGGTGCCGTACATAAGATGGTGTGTATCTGGGGTTAGGGTTAGGGTTAGGGTGAGGGTGAGGGTTAGGGTTAGGGTTTGTTTGAGTAAGAGGGAGGTGGTGCCGTACATAAGATGGTGTGTATCTGGGGTTAGGGTGAGGGTGAGGGTTAGGGTGAGGTGGTGCCGTACGTAGGATGGTGTGTATCTGGGGTTAGGGTTAGGGTGAGGGTGAGGGTTAGGGTGAGGTGGTGCCGTACATAAGATGGTGTGTATCTGGGGTTAGGGTTAGGGTGAGGGTTAGGGTGAGGTGGTGCCGTACATAAGATGGTGTGTATCTGGGGTTAGGGTTAGGGTTAGGGTGAGGGTTAGGGTGAGATGGTGCCGTACATAAGATGGTGTGTATCTGGGGTTAGGGTTAGGGTTAGGGTGAGTGTTAGGGTGAGGTGGTGCCGTACATAAGATGGTGTGTATCTGGGGTTAGGGTTAGGGTTAGGGTGAGGGTTAGGGTGAGGTGGTGCCGTACATAAGATGGTGTGTATCTGGGGTTAGGGTTAGGGTGAGGGTGAGGGTTAGGGTGAGGTGGTGCCGTACGTAGGATGGCGTGTATCTGCGGAGCGGGCAGTGCTGGTTTGGGGGGATTCTTCTTGTTGGTGACCAGCCCAGAGATGGAGTGTGAGGCCAGGCAGTCCCGCTCATAGAGCCCCCTCAGCAGGTCATTGGTTAGCTTCTGGGCCGTGGTGCCCGTGTTACAGCACTCCAACAGCTCAGCAGTGATGAACTGACCAGGGGAGAGGGGGGGACAGGGGGGGGACAGGGGGGAGACAGGGTGGAGAGGGGGGAGAGGGGAGAGAGAGTAACCAAATGCAACTAAAGTGTTTTTGTTTTCGGATGGTCAGAGTTCCACTTAAAGGGAAGAATAAATCAGAGTGTTGTGCTCCCACAGTGCCTGGCGTTAACTAGCGGACTGTTAACCCGAGGAGGTCTGCACCTCCTGATGAAGAGGAGGAGGGTGAAGGCGAGCACCCCCATCCTCCTCCATGCGGTGCTGAGGGAGGAGGAGGTGTCCGTTCTGATTCTGCTGGTAGGGAGGCTCCATTTTGGTCCAGCAGACGTTCACTGTCCCATGACTCGCAGGATCCGAAATGGCCGCCGGGCCCTGCCGCAGCAGCTCCTGGGGGATGCTGGGAGATGTAGTCCTGCTGTTGGACCACAGCACAGTGTTCTCAATAAGAGCCTCCAGGTTCTGAGCCAGTTTACCGCACGCTGCAGAACAGGAAAAAACTCCTGTTAACCACGGCCCTCGCTACTCAACTCTGATTGGCTCCTAAACCTAAGCCCTCATCTGACCTCCTCCTGATTGGGCTGCCGCCCTCACCTGTAAGGCATCTGATTTGCTCCCTCAGGCTGTCCATCTCCTTCTGCATGCTCAGAACCATGGCAACCAGCTCCGCCTTAGAATGTGATTGGAGTCCTGAAATGCCTGCCTGACAAAAGTCAACAATAAACAACAAACAAGCACACACACACACACAAACACACACCATCTCTCTCTCTTACACACACACACACGCACGCACACACGCACACAAATTACATGATTACACAGCCACGCAATCTGTTAGCTGCATGGGTGCTCACTGTCTGTCACTCAGACACACACACACACACGCACGCACGCACGCACGCACGCACGCACGCGCACACACACACACACACACACACACACACACACACACACACACAGAGTCAGTGTACTAGTAGTACCTCTGTGTAATCCTCCTCTGGGTTTTCTTCCCTAGGACTCTGCAACAACAACAACAACATCAAGATCAACATCAACATCATCAACAACAACAATAACAACAACATCATCAACAACATCAACAACAACATCAACATCATCAACAACAACAACATCATCATCAACAACAACAATAACAACAACAACATCATCAACAACATCAACATGAACATCAACAACATCATCAACATGAACATCAACAACATCAACAACAACATCAACATCAACATCATCAAAAACAACAACAACAATATCAACATCAACATCATCAAAAACAACAACAACAATAACAACAACATCATCAACATCATCAAAAACAACAACAACAATAACAACAACATCATCAACAATATCAACATCGACATCAACATCAACAATGACAACAACAATGACAGAGCTGTGTGGGTGGGACTACTTGTGTAATGATATCGCCTAGCCCTGTAATTCTTTATCTCTGTCTGGGGCTGGGTGTCTTTTATAATTATTTTGTATAAGTATTACATGTGCTATTCACATAAATGTACTTTTCCTGGCCTGCAGCATTTCTCTGGCCAGTAGAACTGAACGGGCTGGGCGGTGTCTTACCGTGACCATGGGCCTCCACACATAACGGACAATCTACTCTCATCTCCTCCCTCCTCTCTCTCTCTCCCCCATATCCCCCCTCCCTCCCCTCTCTCTCTCTTTCTCTCTCTCTCTCATATCCCCCCTCCCTCCCCTCTCTCTCTCTCTCTCTCTCTCTCTCATATCCCCCCTCCCTCCCTCCCCTCTCTCTCTCTCTCTCTTTCTCATCTCCTCCCTCCTCCATCCCTCTCTCTCATCCCTCCTCCATCATTTTCTCTCATCTCCTCCCCCCCTCCTTCCCTGTTCTGTCAGTCTCTATATCAATGGTCGATGCGTGTCCCTGTCCTCACGCGCTCGCCCCGCAGTTAGCACCGTAGAGAGCAAGCGTTACTGAGAGTGACGGATCGATGTGTCAGCCCTCAACCGTCAATCTGCCTTAGAACTCTTAAAGTCACCCTGGTCGTTAAAGGAGGCGCGCGCTTAGGCAACGGCAAGTTCCTATCGGACTGATCACCTTAAATCACATGGTCTGGTAGCAGTCTAACGCGCTACTTCCATAATTCAGACCAGGGCGAGAGAGAATGGCCACGCGCACACATCTGCCCATCACAAAGACATTCTTCTCTTAAAACTTTGTTTGTCAAATATAGACCCGTACCCTGTTGTTCAACTTGTGTGTGCCGTTGCTGTTGATCGCGGGGCATATTGCGCTCTTCTCCTCTCCGTTCGTTTTTAGCGTGTGTGTGAGCTTTTGCCTCTTCTGCTGCCTGTGCTAGGGAAAGAGACGGGGCAATTACACACATAACGCCCTGGACAGAGAGCATGCGGACCCTTTCAACTGTATATAAAACGATTTTCTTTTCTTTTTCTTTACTTACACATGGCGGCTGATTGTGGGACACTGTAACCCCGTAGTCCCACATGGACTCGTCTTCCTCCGTGTCATCCTCTTCCTCACATGCCCGGTCCAGAAGGCGTTTCGCTATTGTTTTCCGTCTCATCTCTCTGCCATTATCATCGTCCCCGCTCCGCGTCGAGTCAGTGGCCAAGCCGAGCACATGCTTGTCAATAACTGCTTTATGTGCCCAAACACAGCCCGCTGCGGCGCCTAAGGAGGGCGCCGGGGTTTGTAGATAGATGTTCACAGAAGAGAGCAACAATACTTGCTTGTTTGAATATTGTACACTTTGTGCCCTTTTCTGATTTAGTGGAAGAGTGTTTCCTAGACTTGGGTGTGTAATTACTGGGGTAACCCATGGTGCTATAACGCTACAGTGGAAAAGTAGTTTAATTGTAAATGGAAAATGCAGCGTGTCTCGTGGGCTGTTCTCTGGGAACATATTTCAAACAGTTCATTTGCTTGAATCATACAGGACTAAAAACTGTGAAGTTGTTTGTTTGGTAGATTATTGCGTTTGTACTCGCAGCATGTACGGTAACGCAGCTGACTGTTAGAGGTCACGAGGATCTAAATGTTTCTTTCCTTGGTGGTGGAGAGCTGAAGGAGGCGCGTGCAGGTCGGGTCTGTGTGGGGGTGGTCGGGTGGAGGAATGTGTGCCAGGCCTAGTGCATTATAAGTAATCAAGGGTATACAATCTGTATTCTGGATGTATATTTATATTTAGTGCCTTAGAGTTTAAACAGCATGACAGTGCACAGCCCCTAAGCTCGACCCCTTACTTTTGAAGTTTTTTTTTTAATTTGGAAACAAAACATACTGTTTTTGTTTCTGTTGCTTTTATAGTGAAATTAGAAAGGACAGATGAGGATATTTGAATACAGTAGTATAACACATATATGGATTATTATTACTTTAGGATGAAGCAGAGCCAGGCTTAAAGGACAAAGAGATCGACACTGAAATGGAGACTTAGGATTCATTGGTCACTGTGAGTAAGCTTCATGGAACACAAGGAAACGGATTATAACAAGTAGCCATCCAGTAAATCAGCCAGTCAGCCAGCCAGCCAGTCAGTCAGCCAGCCAGTCAGTCAGCCAGCCAGTCAGTCAGCCAGCTAGTCAGTCAGTCAGTTTCTCAACAGCTACTTCCATATTAGACATAGGTCTCTCTCTCTCTCTCTCTCTCTCTCTCCCTCTCTCTCTCTCTCTCTCTCTGTGTGTGTGTCTGTCTGTCTGTCCTTCTGTCTGTCTGTCTCTCTCTCCTTCTCTTTGGCTCCTCCCCTCTCTCTCTGTCTCTCTCTCTCTCTCCTTCTCTTTGGCTCCTCCCCTCTCTCTGACTAATTAAAGATGCGACAGTGATGGATGGGGTGTGGCAGATTGACCCTTCTACCAATGAGAGGCCAGCCGAATGACCTCTGGACCA
>CM030183.1:523731-528731 GCA_017639675.1 Aplochiton taeniatus
TCCCTCCCTCTTCGCCATTGGTTCAATGTTCAACCAGGGCTGCCTGTCAGGAATGTACAAGTCTGGCCCACCAGGCGGCGCTCTATTCATTGGACTCATCCTTACTACACAGGTTTGTCCAACTAACAGTAAGCAGCAAGCGCCTGCGCGGTGATACGGCATTGACATGATAGGTCATCTGGATGGGCTGGTTACGATGCTAAGCTAAAAAGGAAGAGAGTGAACATTTATATAAAATAATTATTTTGGAGCATGTTGATTCTTCAGTTTGGCAACAGGACTGAAAAAAATTGTTAAATTCGACTTTAAACGAATTAGTGTAGTCGGCGGTCCGACACACGGAAATCCCAAAGCGTAGGCTGGCTCTCCACTACAGAGGCTCGATGTTTCGACAGCGGAAAGCGGACTGATGACCATATTTATGTAGTGACAGTATCTGTCCACTAGATGGCAAGAATGCAGTTCTTGGGAGCTCACTAAAGAATTCTGCTGTGTTGGCGAAGATTTGAACAAAAACTAACCAAAACAAAAGAGAAAAACGTTACTGGTTTATGGCGAAACATTCGATTGGCATAGACACTTATACTGCAGTGCAGAGCGTAACCACGTTTATATTGCCTCTGTGTTTGTTGTAGGCCTATACTGTCATCATTCTAATTATTAGAGTCCTTAACCTTTCATAAAAGCCATCCAAAACGTAACCCCTGGACAACACGATGTAGGCTAACCCCCTATAGACAACCAACAGGGGTCTGCTCCAAACCAACTATAACAAGTCTGACCTACCCACTTATGCAGAAGTATCTACTTTACACTTGAAGTTATTTCATATTTATTAATATTGTGCAATTTAAATAGATCTCTAAGATCATACTTTGAAGTTGCATTTACTCCACACAAGAATGCATTCACAACTGTAAATATGCGTCGTTTGGTTAAATGGAAATATTGACCAAAACAAACATGTCTTCGGTTTTATAGATGAGTTTTCTCATCCCCCCCCCCCCCTCCTCTCTCTCTCTCATGTATGTTAAATAAAAGGTTAGTGCCTTTCTCTCGTTTTCCCGCTTGTTGTAGCATCCTGTTGACTTTTTTCTCTCACAGTATCTCTGATTTTGTTGGCTAGAATTTCGATTCCAAACTATTTCGTTCAAACATATGACACAATCTGCCTCGTAAGTCCCTGTAATCACATACATTAGGGCTGATAGCTCAATAAAACAAGGGTTTTTAAACTAACTTCGCTGTCTACATGATCTCTTCAGATAACGTAGAGTATTTATTAAAGAAAGTAAATGTGAAATCATTGTAGAATGATAGATGGATTATGATGCGGATTTCTGCGGCCTGCCCAAACCAATCACATTTTACAACGGAATAGCCTTAAGCTGATTGGTTGAGGAATTGACTGACGTAGGATTCAAACTTCCCCTTACCTTAGAAACCACGCCCCTATATTAGGCATTCATATATTCATATAACTCCAATTATGATTGGTCAAAGGACGTTAACATAGAACACGTGTTGATTCCCTTGTTAATAGCCTGCATCTTCCAATCATATTCTGGTTACGAAAATATGAATAAAGTACCACCAAAAATCAACAGCCGCAAAAAGGTTTTGCTTACAAGAATCATAGATAGCTAATATATATGATTTTCAAGTCATAACAAATATTAACAATTAAACATACTTTGAAAATCTGACACAAAGACCACCAATCAACTTTAACAAAAACAGGGGTTTAAGCAAAATGTAATTTTTTTTATCTTTCATATTGTTTGTTCAATATTGTTACTAATGTCCCATCAGCTTCAAAGTAACAAAATACAGCTCTCCTTCACATGGCCAAGAGGTGAAATTGGCTTCTGTAGCTAAATATGCCAATTTATTACAAGTGTAACTTAACAAAGCTTTAAATATGTGTACAAATAGTGCATATATTTGCAAATTTCGTTTGCAAACGTTCTGTTGCATAACATTATTTAGTTTAGAAAAAATGTACATTAGAATTGCTAGGCCTGTGTACCTAAATCATGACAGCCACCCAAGCCCCTCTCTACAATAAATTAAGCAGAACCTTTTTTACCTTTACACAATGTAACAAACGCCAACTTCAAGCTTACCTTAATAGCGAAAATATAGTTTGACTAAATGTATCTGTCACGTCGTAAAACGACGTGTTTGCCTTATGTGCTAATATGGACCTATAGGACTGTAGGCTAGTTAGCCTAATGTGCTAATATGGACCTATAGGACTATAGGCTAGTTAGCCTAATGTGCTAATATGGACCTATAGGACTGTAAGCCTAGTTAGCCTCATGTGCTAATATAGACCTATAGGAATGCTTGCAATCCCTTTGCGGTAGCACACGTCAGGCCACACTTCCTGTAGTAGAAAAGAAGAAGAAGAATATTTGGCCTCCGATGGAGAAATCATTTGAGTATAGACCATTTGATCTGTTCTTTGGCGGAATGGAGAACCTGCAGAACAGAACCACAAAATAAACAATTAGAGAGAATGTTGTCTTTCTTATTTCAACAAAAAATATAATAAAAAAACGTTCGGTCTATTTTGAGCCACGTATCAGGATGTATAGTGGCTTACACCATTCGATCTGATGGAGGGTAAATGATAGCAAGCGCCTACTTCTAAAGATGAAAGAAATGCGAATGACATAAATTAGATTACACACATAATAGGTTTGGGCATAATTATAGCTGCAGTACCACTGTTCATCCAGTAAGTGTCGCTAGAGCTCCACGTTTCATCAGGAGACGCAGAGGCGAATTGTTTAGTTTGTTTTGAAATATTCTAACACCAGAGGTCGCGCGGGGATCTCGTCGAAAACTACAGGGTTTCCTTCTGTAACAGTGTGGGCTTACCAGAGGCCACAATCTGTTGCACTGCGGAGAATAATGATGTAAAAATGAGCTAGGCCTGGTGTGTTAGGGTTAGGGTGATCTAGGTCTGCTGTGTTAGGGTTAGGGTGGTCTAGGTGTGCTATGTTATGGTGGTCTAGGTCTGCTGTGTTAATATTAGGGTGGACTACATGTCTCTTTGACTGTCTGTTGAGTTCTGAGGAGGCGGGAATGTTGACAAAACGGTTGTGAACTTTGGAACGGAACGCGCAAAGAAAATACATCTCCCATCTTTTTTAATCTCCAAATGATTAACATTTAACAAAATTACTCAATAAAATAAAAATTCTGGTGAATAGGTATATATATTGCAAAGAAGACGTTGGGCCCGTTTAAAACGGTCCCACTACAACATGTATCCTTACACCACAACATGGATGCTAACACCACAACATGGATGCTAACACCACAACATGGATGCTAACACCACAACATGGATGCTAACACCACAACATGGATGCTAACCCCACAACATGGATGCTAACACCACAACATGGATGCTAACACCACAACATGGATGCTAACACCACAACATGGATGCTAACACCACAACATGGATGCTAATACGGTGAGCTAATGTAGGCTGCTGATCTGACACTTACATTGGAGGTTAGAGCCAGCTTCTCTGTTAGGTGCTGTGAGGGGGTTAAAGCCGAAGGTTAGCAGAAAGAATGCAAGGGGACACAAGGTGAACACACACACTCTCACATGCACTTTTAGACAGTCACATGCAACAGTCACTGTGAGATTGGAGATAGACCAGACAGCCACTATGATGCAAGTATAGGCGAGATCAGCCTGATGTCAGACAACAAAAACACTTTTCTGGGTGGCCCCAATGTCAGGAGACGGCTGTAAACAAGTTATTCTTAGTGAAAGCATACAAATAAAACAATTTGTTTTAAATGGTTTGAAATGTTGTGTCTTGTCCAAACACCGTGCTGTTGGAAGTATTTAGAATGCACATGTTTTTTTTACGTGCTGTTTTTGAGGTAAGGTAAAGTAGACTAGCCTTTGAGTATGTTAGGTTATGTTAACTTGCTAGCCAGCTACTAGAACTAGCAAGTTTGTTAGTTATGAAGACACACATCATTATATTGTTAAATGTACAAAATAGATAGCTCCAGCATTTTAACTGTTAGCCCTTTACCATTTATCTATCAAGCCTATTATTTATTTCAGTGCTAATGCTAATGCCATTAGCCATGCTAATGCTACTGTCTGAGGTAACCTTTTGAGAAAACATATGTTTAATGTTATACATTTTTTTTCATCTATTTTTGACCAGCGGCCAATGCCGTTTAAATGGGTATGCAACGTGGAATACAGACTAAAATCAATAATCAGTTTAAAATAACAGTCTTTAAAATATCTGCCCTCGGCACAAAACCCACAGGTTAAAAAACATCCAAGCTATGGCTCTCTAAACAATCTGTGTCCCCATCGCTGAGCCTCTCAATCCTGCCCTCGTCATGGTGCCCAGCAGGCGTGAGCACCAGGATGAGTGCAGCCAGCGTGTTCAATTAGTTAGGTTTAATGTTACCTTAGTCTAATAAACGGATGTTATTTAGGGGTGTGACGGTCTAGATTGTAATCCTAGGTAAATCCAGTGAAGTAACATTTCACTCCCATAACACCTTAATGTTGGGCACTTCATCATGCTTAATGTCACGCTACAAAAAGTGGTTCAAAAAGAAATGTCACAAAGTGCTAACAACATAGTTGTCTACGGGCATTTCCTCTTAAGAGGGGAAATCTGTACACATCTCAACCTCTACAACATGCTAATACTTAGTTTAATTCCCCAATACAACAGATCTAAGGCATCTTCTTTCACTCAAAATTGCTACTGCTGCCACCCGGAAGTGTTGCTATGGCCTTTGTTTACAAACATACCGCTCTCTCCTATAGATAGATGCATTCTAAGTATGGATTAAGGCATTATAAGTATATATTGATGCATTCAAAGTATATTTTGATGCATTCAAAGTATATTTTGATGCATTCAAAGTATATTTAAAAGCAGGTTTTCTCAGATTAGGGCTAGGCTTGTAGGAAACATACTACCTACATACTTG
>CM030183.1:538731-546231 GCA_017639675.1 Aplochiton taeniatus
GTTTATTCCAGGCAATGCTTCCAATACATGCCACACTTGAGTAACCCACGCTGACAAATGTACAGCTTGAACAGGAGCGCACATGAGAGCAGCTTTGACATAAGGAACAAAGACATGCAGCTCCATTAAATAACCAGGAACGACGGATTATCATCTTAAAACATTAGACAAAATCATCTGCATGAATAAACCGGCTATCGAGCTGTCAAAAGCATTATGGTGTAAGTATCAAAGATGGACTAATCATAATTTATCTGTGAAACTCAAACGTTCGAGGAGGCCGCGTTAAACGGTAATAGTTTGTCAAGTGTGTCCATGTTTTATTATCGACAAACGATATAGGAGTCGTTAAACATCGTATGTTTAAAAGTATCAATAATAGGTGGACAGCTATTGCATTCCGAGTTTGTTTTCTCCAAACAGAGGCGGAGACTTTACATACATCGGACAACCCATATGTGCACATAATGTACGAACGTTACGT
Source organism: Aplochiton taeniatus (assembly GCA_017639675.1). NCBI lineage: Eukaryota > Metazoa > Chordata > Actinopteri > Galaxiiformes > Galaxiidae > Aplochiton > Aplochiton taeniatus. The sequence continues at coordinate 539,216 of CM030183.1, forward strand.
TACGCGGGGAGGAGACAGTGGCGTCACGAGCGAAAGGAGCGGATTTAAAACTCTTGACTGCTCACATGAGAGTGAGACGAAACAAAACAAGAGGAAGACTTGCAGAAGCGGCACTGAAGCTTGGCGGTAACACCTTCCACTGCATTTGCATTTGCATTTGTGCCCTGAACACTGACAGCGGGGTAAGAAAGTACTATGTTAGAAACTTTACAAAATGTTGGCTCAATTTAGTTTATTGCCATTTATCCTACCTCGCTGTCATTAAGTATGTGATGATAAATAAATAGACCTATACTACTTAATTGTTGCCTTAAATATTTAAAATTATTATTATTACTTATTTAGGACTGCTTTAACGTTAGTCATTTAACATTGGCTTAGAAACAAAGAAGGGGAATGAAAGCCCACGTTACAGATCCTGTTAGACAGGTTACTACAACACAGGAAAACAGCAACGTCTCCTTTGTGCTGCCACAGCCTTACCGTTTACCAGTACAGCTGTAAACGATCAAAACTACGCTCTATTAAAAAAAACACCCTTGTAGTATTAAGTGTAAAACGATATTGACGTATCTAGATAATAAATATATACTACTTCCCATGTAAAAATATTGCGCAAGAAGCAGATATTAGGCCTGTCTATGGAAAAAGTCTAACGTCATGTTGGAAGAGCGGGAGGGACGTTTCATAGCAAGATTGGGTTGTTCTAGAACCATGTCGAAGTTGTTGATGCTGGTTTGTGTCGATAAGAAGAGTGAGTAGCGCCCCCCCCCTCCCTCCCTCCCCCCTCCCCCCCTCAGTGCCTAATAACCTCCTTTTTCTTCTGTTGTTATCAAATACTATTTTTAAGATCCTTTTGGCATTGGTTCAGTAACCTATATTACAGTCAGCTAATATTCTGATTGATTCTGATAACAGGGTCGATCTTTGTAGTGAGAGGATGTTCTCTCAGGGCAGCTCCCCTCAGTGTTACAAACAAGGGCAGGGCCTAAAAATAGACCGGAGCGGGATTGGTGCTTTTGTCTGCACTTGTTTTCCTCATGTCCTATTTAAACATCGGCTCTTCCAGCTCCCCAGGGCGGACACATTTGAACCACAACATTTAAGATTCCTAAAGAGAGACCTTCACCTTTTGAACCCTGCCAGAGAGACAAAGCCCTCCTCTTCCTCCTCCTCCTCCTCTGTCCAGAGTGCCACACTGGGAGTGGAGTGATGCTCTACCTGAAAAAGCAGCTGACTGAGGGCCTGGTCCAGGTGGCTCTCCTGCTCAGCCTGTCCGGTGTCAGGGTGGACGTGGGCTCCTACCTGCACCCCTGGGCGGGGGCCCAGCACTGGCCCCTGGGGCCCACCTCAACCCTCACCCGGGCCCAGGCCCACAACCTCCGCAGGCGGGTGGACGGCACGGCCATGCACCCCAAGAGTGTGGACCTGGACGAGTCCTACACCGCCAGGAGGCTGCTGGGCTGGGTCCACTCTCTGGAACGACTGCAGGTACTGGACGGGACACACACACACACACACACACACACACACATACACAGGGAAGTATCCCAGGATTCAAGCACTCACGAGATGATTCCTTGTCATTGTTAGTGGAATGTGTTTTAGTTTCCACGCTCCATGTTGTGTGGCATCCAGGTCCCGGCCTCGGAGATGGAGACCTGGCTGGTGGTCCGGGAGACCGACCGGCTGCCAAGGGGCGCTCCAGACCCACCCTCCCCCCCAATGGACCTGGAGGAGGAGCAGGAGAGGAGAACCAGGCTGAACAGAACTACTGGGCTGGAGGAGGAGCAGGAGGAGAGAACCAGGCTGAACAGAACTACTGGGCTGGAGGAGGAGCAGGAGAGGAGAACCAGGCTGAACAGAGGATTGGACCGGAGCTACCTGAGCCAGGAAATGGAGGAGGAGATGGAGGAGGAGGAGATGGAACAGGTCAGATATACATTTACATTCTTCTTCTCTCCGGTTATAATAGAATTCTAGATCTGTCATATGGCCACATAGAGCTACAATAGAGTAGAATGGGACGGGTGAGTTTGTTTTACCATGTAGAAGCAGATTGGGTGACATCACTAAGACCTGGGAGGGTGGAGGAACAAAGGAGAAACACACTCTGAGTAAACATGCTAGCACACGCACACACACACACACACACACACACACACACACACACACACACACACACACTGAGGGCGTGGGGATTCCGGGGCCTTTCCTCCTGAAGGAAATAGATGTTTCCAGAATGTTTGCTAGGTTAATTATAAACCTCCATGACTCACATTGGGAGGAAGCTCTTAGTCTTTTATAGTCAGCTTTTCATGCTACTCAAACAACACTCAAAATACATAAACTTTGTAATAACCCTCAAACTACATAAACTTTGTGATAACATTTAAAATACATAAACTTTGTAAAAACACTCATAATACATTAACTTTTACTTTGCAATAACATTCATAAAACATGAACTGCACTTTGTAATAACATTCATAATCCATTTTACTTTTTAATAACATTCATAATACATTTTACTTTGTAATAACACTCATAATACATAAACTTTACTTTGTAATAACATTCATATCATATGTACTTTATGACTGGTTTTCCCGACAGAGCATGTAGATGTTGATCAGACATTTGTCTGTACTAAACTTAGGGTTAGGGTTTGGGCTAAGTTTAGGGTTAGGGTTACTGTACTATTATTACTGTCGGTGTCCTGGCACACAGGAGGAACCATTGAGCAACATGTTCTAACAGCCCAAGGCGGCCGGTGTGTGTGTGTGTGTGTGTGTGTGTGTGTGTGTGTGTGTGTGTGTCAGGAGGCTACAGCATGTGAGATAAATGTACCTTAAGTCAGTGAGCGGCTGTAACACACCCAGCCACACATAAATGCATAAATGCATGTAACCGTAGCAACAAAGTCACTAGCTCAGGAGCGTTAATGTCCGGGGGCAGGGCTCCAGGTGTCACCACTCACACAGCCAATAGCAGACGAGGGCTTGTATGACCAGACCCGTCAAGGTCCCAGATCAACCAATAGGACACACTGATAGAGATGACTTTTGTTTGACCACAGTGTGACCTTTCAGACAACACCGGACCACTCTGCAGCAGCTTGACCTGTCAACACACACACACACACACACACACACACACACACACACACACACACACACACACACACACACACAAAGATGCTCCTGTGTGCTGGGTTGATGTGAGGCTGTTGTTATGGACCATGGCCAAGCTAAGAAATATTCTACCAGGACTATAAATAGATGAGTAAATGTGGATGGCCTACATGTCTAGTTACACACACACACACACACACACATACACACACACACACACACACACACACACACACACACACACACACACAGATTTATCTATATGTCCCCTCTCAGTGGAAAGCATCTCAGTTGTATGGCAGCCAGCGACATCAGCTGTGACCTGCCCTTGTTGGCCCAGTTTTGCTCGGCACTGCTTGGCTTGATCATAGTTTGGTGTAGCATAGCATAGCTTAGCATAGCATAGTTTGGCTTGGCATAGCATGGCTTGGAACTGCTTGGTTTGGCATAGTATAACATGGCGTGGCATAGCATGGCTTGGTGTAGCATAGTTTGGCTTGGCATAACATAGCTTGGCTTGGCATAACATAGCTTGGCTTGGCGTAGCATAGCATAGCATAGTTTGGCTTGGCAGAGCATAGCATAGTTTGGCTTGGCATAACATAGCTTGACTTGGCGTAGCATAGCATAGCATAGTTTGGCTTGGCAGAGCATAGCATAGTTTGGCTTGGCATAACATAGCTTGACTTGGCGTAGCATAGCATAGCATAGTTTGGCTTGGCATAACATAGTTTGGCTTGGCATAACATAGTTTGGCTTGGCATAACATAGCTTGGCTTGGCGTAGCAAAGCATGTCATAGTTTGGCTTGGCATAGCTTAGCCTGGCTTGGCTTGGCATAGCTTTGCTTGATCTAGCATAGCTTGGCTTGACCTGAAGTAGCCCTAACACATAACATGGAAGATATGCTGTTTGCCTTTGGTATCACTGATGATTTGTTGACTGGGTCACGTTGAGACATACACACACACACACACACACACACACACACACACACACACACCGCTTTAAACACTCTCTCAACAAGGTGTGCTTGTTTTGAAACCCGAGAGTACCGCTGTGCTGCTCCACATTCACATGCTGCCTTTGGCAATGCCTGTTTACACTGCCTAAAGCAGACACCAGCCTGGACACACACACACACACACACACACACACACACACACACACACACACACACACACACACACACCTATCAAACACAGGGACATTCATTAATCTGTGTTAAGTATATAGGCCAATAAAAGAGCCTTCTCCTACTCTGTTTGTCCAGGGGTCCCACATGGAGACTCCTCTGTCTCTCCAGGAGTGTCTCTGTCTGCTGGAGGACACACAGGGTCTGGGACAGGCTACCCCACAGCCCTCCCCAGGCCCAGAGCGCCTCCTGGCCCCCCTGCTGCTGGAGGAGGACCCCTCTGTGAGTCTGGAGCTCCAGTGGATGGACCTGCTGGCGATCATGGAGCCTCAGGTCAGCAGCATGATGTTTTAAATGCCATGTTTACTATGTTCCTATTATTCTATTGATTTATTCAGGTTTAACCAGCAATGCCCTGTCTCACGATGTGCTTTCATACAGTCTTTATTACCATTTTTAATAAACGGCTTTTTAATCTGATGGCTGTAGGACAGTAATGTGGAGTCTCTGATCAGCACCCCTACCTCCACCAGCCCCCTGCCACCAGCCTTCCACCAACCAGATACTCATCACCGTGGCAACACGGCCCCAGGGGGGAACCCTACCTCTGAGATGAACTATGACCTGATGACCCCCGGATCCCTCGGCCCTCTGGAGCTGAGTGCTGCGGCCTGTGACCCCTCTGTGACCCCGCCGCCTGCCAGTAGCTTCTTCCTGCTCAGTGATGATGAGGAGGAGAGTCTACCCAGGTAAAAATAGATCAAAGGGTTATAGAGTATTATACTAATCACATAATTTCCTACCTCTATGCCTCTACAGTTATTCAAACATTTAACTACGGGTATTTAGTGCATTATCTTTATGGTCTAACTATTTATCATCCATAGCATCTTTGGCACTCTCTTGGAGGAGACGGCCATCTTGGATGGGATGAGTCTGCTAGACCTGGCGCTGGAGGACGGCTTCAGCCCCGAAATGGCCGCCAGGCTAGAAGAAGAGGGCTATTTGGGAGCCGAAATGGCGCCCAAGGGGGAAGAAGAGAGTTATTTTGGATGTAAACAGGCTGAAGTTGAGGAAGAAGAGAGTTATTTTGGATGTAAACAGGCTGAAGTTGAGGAAGAAGAGAGTTCTTTCAGTTTGACAGAGGCTTCCAGAGTTCAGGAGGAGGAGTCAGACTCTGGCCTCTCATTGGACTTCAGTCACAGCCCCACCTCCCCAAGTGGCTCAGAGGGATCCTACTCCTCCTCCTCCTCCTCCTCCTCCTCCTCCTCCTCTTCCTCCTCCTCTTCAGCAGTGGGGAGCCCCTTCTTTGATGACACTATGGAGGTGGAGGTGAAGCAGGAGGAAGAGGAGGAGGAGGGAGCAGTGGGAGGGGGAAGCTACTCCACGGACCTTCGTAAGATCTGTCTGTTCACCCACATCAAACACGACCACACCTACCCCTCCTCCCCCTCCTCCTCCTCCTCCTCCTCCTCCTCCTCTCCTGGTAAAACCCCCCACAGGCTGCCCTCCGTCCGCCCCCGACCCTACGACTGTTTCCATGCCGAGCGGCTGTGTGGGCGTGACGAACGGCGTGCCCGCTCCATGTTGGTCCCCTTCTCCAACGCGCTGATCGTCCAGCTCCCGGTGGAGGAGTTCAACGCCCTGCTCGCCGCGCACCGCCTCACCCACGACCAGCTGGCCCTCGTCAGGGACATACGCCGCCGCGGCAAGAACAAGATGGCCGCCCAGAACTGCCGGCGCCGGAAGCTGGAGGTGCTGGAGGACCTGGAGGAGGACGTGAGGGCTCTGCAGCGCCAACGCACGCGACTCCTCACAGACAAACAGGAAGTGGGCCGGTCCGTACAGGAAATGAGGCGTCAGATGAGCGTGCTGTACCAGGAAGTGTTTGCGAGGCTGAGGGACGAGGCGGGGCGGCCCTTAGCGGCGGAGGACTACACGCTCCAGTTTGGGAGTGACGGAGGTGTAGTGGTGGCTCCTCACCAGCAGGGGGCAGTGGGCCTGACTGAGCAGCCAGCAGGACGGCCCAAACCAAGCCGTAAACAGAGGAACAAGAAGAAGTGAGATGAAAGGAGAACAATGAGCTCCCTGCCTTTAACACTACGAGGAGGAAGAGGAGGAGGACGAAGGTGCCTCTCTACCTCAAACCAATGAACTCTTTCACTCCCGTACGACCAGGGGGCTAGATAGCTGCCCAGGTCAGGTCGGATGGGTCCCAAACTCCTCCCTGTTGTCAGGAAGGGTGTTGCCACGGTGCCAGATGAAAGGAGAACAAAAAGGAGAGCTGTCACTTTAAACCCACGGGTCTGTTCCAGATGGTCTAGAAAGAGCTGTCACTTTAAACACACGGGTCTGTTCCAGGTGGTCTAGAGAGAGCTGTCACTTTAAACACACGGGTCTGTTCCAGGTGGTCTAGAGAGAGCTGTCACTTTAAACACACGGGTCTGTTCCAGGTGGTCTAGAGAGAGCTGTCACTTTAAACACACGGGTCTGTTCCAGGTGGTCTAGAGAGAGCTGTCACTTTAAACACACGGGTCTGTTCCAGGTGGTCTAAAGAGAGCTGTCACTTTAAACACACGGGTCTGTTCCAGGTGGTCTAGAGAGAGCTGTCACTTTAAACACACGGGTCTGTTCCAGGTGGTCTAGCCTTTAAACAGATTTTAAGACCTGTTGATAAACGCATTATTTAACGGAAGAGACGTGGTCATCTCATCTCATCTTCTACCGCTTATCCTGTTTTACAGGGTC
>CM030183.1:551231-558731 GCA_017639675.1 Aplochiton taeniatus
GTATATATATACAGTCTATGGCAGTGAGGTAGGCTACATCAAAGTGATTACAAGAGACTCTAACCATACATATACAGTCCATGGCAGTGAGGTAGGCTACATCAGCCTGACTACAAGAGAGACTCTAACCATACATATACAGTCCATGGCAGTGAGGTAGGCTACATCAGCCTGACTACAAGAGAGACTCTAACCATACATATACAGTCCATGGCAGTGACGTAGGCTACATCAGCCTGACTACAAGAGAGACTCTAACCATACATATACAGTCCATGGCAGTGAGGTAGGCTACATCAGCCTGACTACAAGAGAGACTCTAACCATACATATACAGTCCATGGCAGTGAGGTAGGCTACATCAGCCTGACTACAAGAGAGACTCTAACCATACATATACAGTCCATGGCAGTGAGGTAGGCTACATCAGCCTGACTACAAGAGAGACTCTAACCATACATATACAGTCCATGGCAGTGAGGTAGGCTACATCAGCCTGACTATAAGAGAGACTCTAACCATACATATACAGTCCATGGCAGTGACGTAGGCTACATCAGCCTGACTACAAGAGAGACTCTAACCATACATATACAGTCCATGGCAGTGAGGTAGGCTACATCAGCCTGACTACAAGAGAGACTCTAACCATACATATACAGTCCATGGCAGTGAGGTAGGCTACATCAGCCTGACTACAAGAGAGACTCTAACCATACATATACAGTCCATGGCAGTGACGTAGGCTACATCAGCCTGACTACAAGAGAGACTCTAACCATACATATACAGTCCATGGCAGTGACGTAGGCTACATCAGCCTGACTACAAGAGAGACTCTAACCATACATATACAGTCCATGGCAGTGAGGTAGGCTACATCAGCCTGACTACAAGAGAGACTCTAACCATACATATACAGTCCATGGCAGTGAGGTAGGCTACATCAGCCTGACTACAAGAGAGACTCTAACCATACATATACAGTCCATGGCAGTGACGTAGGCTACATCAGCCTGACTACAAGAGAGACTCTAACCCTACATATACAGTCCATGGCAGTGAGGTAGGCTACATCAGCCTGACTACAAGAGAGACTCTAACCATACATATACAGTCCATGGCAGTGACGTAGGCTACATCAGCCTGACTACAAGAGAGACTCTAACCATACATATACAGTCCATGGCAGTGATGTAGGCTACATCAGCCTGACTACAAGAGAGACTCTAACCATACATATACAGTCCATGGCAGTGACGTAGGCTACATCAGCCTGACTACAAGAGAGACTCTAACCATACATATACAGTCCATGGCAGTGACGTAGGCTGCATCAAATAAAGACCCGGGCCGTGTTTGTGTGAACGTTGCCGACACAGGTTTTTCCCGGGACCAAAGAAAGTGCGGGTGGCAGGCTACCATGTTTGGGGGAACATAGGCCATGCTGCACTGCCAGGACACTACCATGTTTGGGGGAACATAGGCCATGCTGCACTGCCAGGACACTACCATGTTTGGGGGAACATAGGCCATGCTGCACTGCCAGGACACTACCATGTTTGGGGGAACATAGGCCATGCTGCACTGCCAGGACACTACCATGTTTGGGGGAACATAGGCCATGCTGCACTGCCAGGACACTACCATGTTTGGGGGAACATAGGCCATGCTGCACTGCCAGGACACTACCATGTTTGGGGGAACATAGGCCATGCTGCACTGCCAGGACACTACCATGTTTGGGGGAACATAGGCCATGCTGCACTGCCAGCACACTACCATGTTTGGGGGAACATAGGCCATGCTGCACTGCCAGGACACTATGCACAAGAGGATGAACAAACAATCAGTGCTGTTCATTTGACTAGTTTGACATGTTTTCTTATTTTAATGTCGACACATGCATTGAATTTGTTTCAGTGCTGTTCAGTGCTGTTCATTTGACTAGTTTGACATGTTTTCTTATTTTAATGTCGACACATGCATTGAATTTGTTTCAGTGCTGTTCAGTGCTGTTCATTTGACTAGTTTGACATGTTTTCTTATTTTAATGTCGACACATGCATTGAATTTGTTTCAGTGCTGTTCATTTGACTAGTTTGACATGTTTTCTTATTTTAATGTCGACACATGCATTGAATTTGTTTACATGGGGGCCGTGTTCTTACATGCATATTGCTTTGGTTATATATTATATATTTGTTATATATATGCATATTGCCATGTTGCTATCATGTGCACATTTGATGTTTTTCATAGGTTTCATTCGTAAACAAAAAGTGCATGGTGCTACTAATTTTATTTAGGTTTTTCAATATAAAACTTGGTGAAATTATTCAAGTGTGTATATACAATACTGTTTGAACATTTTCAAAACATTTTAACTATACCCTGATAATATTGATAACCGTGATAATTTTGTTCACTCTAATCCTGATATGAAATGCTCATACTGTTACATGTTTAATAGAAACTTTGAATCAAAGACTCAAAATCAAAAGGCAGTGAACACAGCATCACAGCAACTACAGGGAAATACTCTAACGCACAACAACACCTGAAAGACCTCTGGCACCTACACACACATTCAGACAAACATTCTAATCTCCATCACATTGATGGCAGCCCCCCCATATGGAAAAATACTACGGCATGGTTAGTGGGTTAACATACTAATATCAACAGTAATAATCATACAAACATTATAGAATAGTATGGAGCTCCACCTGTTTCCCCGACAGTGGGGTCTGCAGGCGCGCTCATGTCGGCTGCGGAACCTTCCGGTTCCCCTGGAAACAACGTCAGCCGAAACTAAGGAGGGAGCAGAGTGGCGGGTTATGTAGGGGGGCGAGGCGGGGGGGCTTTGAAACATTTAGACGAAGCTAAATAGTTTTCCAAAATGCTGTTCAAGTGCCGGGCAGTAAAACCAAAGGCCAAGAACATCCATTTATTGCAGGGCTCGTTGCGAGGGGCGATGAGGTGATTAGGAAAGTCTGAGGGTGGGTTGATATTATTATTATTATTTATTATGTTTATATGGTATAGTTTTGAATTAACTAACCAAATATTGACAAAAAGGAAAGTCTCAAACAAGAACCTATGCGAATGATTGTAGATAAAAATGTCCCACACATTAAATTGTAACTTCGATAACCGTACATTCTGTTCTTCCGCGTCCAGCTTACGCTGTACCACATATTGTAAAAGTTACCAAGACATTTGCAACTAATTTTATTCTTGAAAACAGTCAGAACGTTCAATTGAACAGAGGGGGCTACACGAGTAACCACTACAATCGGCAAGGCATCCCACTAGTCAATGTTGCAAGGCGAACTTGATGGAACAAGGAGACATGGCATTCGCTAAATTTCCAAAATGATCGAGTAATTAATTGGTTATATTATAAATCAAATCGCTTAATACATACGGTGGTTACGTTACCTTTTATGGTCGATTCTCTCGTTCAAACGCCTCCATATTGAGGAGATTTCACGAGTGGTGGAAAAGGCTGCAACAGAAGACTAGCTCGGCGGAGAAAAAAAATCTCCAAGGTTCTGCAGTCTCGAATGTTCAATCATGTACCAGCTTGCAACAATGTAACCAGTGAAAGCAACACAATGTGATTGGGGGTGAAGTAAACGCACACGGCGACATACTATCAACATTCAATATGTAAACATGTTGACAAAACCTGTTCTCGGCGCGTGCCTTCACACTTTCATTGTTTTTACATAGCAAGCAACAGACCAATATGGCTGGTAGGTCGCTAAAGATACTTACCTCTGAGAAGAATGTGATTTAATACGCGGATACGGCTCTATTAGGACACAACTGCAAGCCGCATATGCTTTGTTTACAAAAGCATTCGTAGTCAAATGGTTTCAGAACAGTTATTTGCAGTGGCAATTGTGCAGAAGTGCATCGAATTCGTCCAGTTCGCAACGAGATGAATGAACAAACAAATGCTAACGATAGTAGCACGCTACACCAATACGCGCCAACTCTGGCGGACGGAAATACGTAAGGTACGATATTTGAGCGACGGAACAATGGATAATGCAGTGTCCCTAAATTCCCAACGTTTGCCCTTCATTCTAAATAATGTTTCTGTAAGCCATATGTAGGCCTTTTTACATTCACTCTGCAGATAATTTAAATAAAGATAGCGGCGTAGGTGACACGGTGGCAGTGGGGTCTATGTTGCTCTGAAACCTGTTTACTTCAGACATTGCAACCATTGAACTTTGTCATCACACAGCCTCTGAACCTCCCAAACACATTTGAGCTCCTTGGAATCAGTGGTGCAGAATTTATGTTTTTGTGTAGCCTATTGGTTGTTGTTGTGTGTCCGTTTCAGACATCGATAACAGAATGATAAACTTACATCTAGGCCTAGGCCTATACTAACAGTATTGCTTTCTCTTTTTTGAAAACTTTATATGGGTCAAAAAGAAAATGTAGTTTACGTCTATTTTACGGAATCATTGAGAGATAATAGCCTACATGCCCTACCGGCATGTCTCATTGTTAACATGATCACTCAGATCATATAGGGTGCATTTTTTTAATTCACCCTACTTTGGCTATGTAGTTAAATAATAATAATAATAATAATAATCATAATAAACGACTATACGGAGGGGTTCAGAGGATCCTGGTATTTGGACACCTGCATATGTCCCACCCCGTCGATGGACAGCAGCTCATCCTGACGGGGAAAAAAGACAGGCTGCTCTGAAAAAGCCATGCAATGCTGTCATCTTGTGGTGGAATGGCAGAGGTGCTACATTATTTGAGAAAATATCTTTCTTTTATTGATTTTCCTTTTAAATATGACATTTATTTCTAAGCTTTACGCGGTTGGCGTATGTATTGGAAATCGTATATTTCCACCACTGAGATTAGCTTTGTCTTACATATACATATAATCCAATACAATATGAATAATGGACGTTTAAATAATCATTCTAATCGGCACCTCTCACCATACGCTTTGTGGCCTCAATTACTTCCGCTACTACTACTACTACTACATAAAGAAATTGGTTACAACAATGATGGAAATTGATCGGCTTGGTCGAACAAGCCCCTGTTTAGAGAATGATGCACCTCACTCTGCCATGTTTTTTTTCAGGGTATCTGTTGTATCGTGCAGTTGTTTAACAATTTAATCAGAGCGTTGTAATGTGAATTGCAGAGTTGGCGGCTCACCTCTCTAGGGATTTCAGCTCTACTCACTCCAGGGCCGCGCGCTGCAGGCTTTGATGACAACGGGCAAATTAAAGTAGGCCTACCATATTGTCTTAGCTTAAGCCTATATTATACTGTCACTAAATTGTGGAATAGACTTTGTTCTTTTCGGGATAAAAAGGACCACATTCAACCATAGTCTCTATTCATGGTCTTTTTCCTCACAACCAGTGAGAATAGGTCGCGTGCAGCTGGATGCAGGCCTTTACTGGCTATAAGCGGCGGTCTGTGCCACACCGTGTCGGTAGAGCGGAGATCAATACCTTATTATCTGGACTTGTAAGGGCTCAAAGCTGAACCGCTGAACTGTTAGAATCTGAGACTATATGTCAACCGATAGCGTTATCTCTTCGTGTCTGTGTTCGTATGTGTGTGTGTGTGTGTGTGTGTGTGTGTGTGTGTGTGTGTGTGTGTGTGTGTGTTTGCGTGTGCGTGCGCGCGCGCGCAACAGATATCCACTGCTGCCTACCGGGCTTTGTCACTGCATATTTTCACCACCAGGTGACGCTTTGGACTCCGTTTCTTGAGCATAGGGACATCTTTAAATCAAAATATAGCAGTTAGCGCCTTTTTTACATTCAAATTTCTCTAACAGATTGTCAAACTATCCTCCAGTGGTAGAAACATATTTCTCCCCTATTCTAGTGTTTCATTTGATTTCGAGAAAAATCACACGCCGTTGAAAAGCCCATTTTTAAAACCAACAAATTGAAAAAAGTTATCGACCATAAAATACCATGAAATACCATATTTCAACACCAACCTTTCTGGCCAGCGTTAGTTACTTGTATAATATAACTCACAAAATGGCATTATCTTTTAAAATAACAAAGACAATGGGGCCAAAAGAAACTCGGAATATAGTCTGTAGCCTGTATATCAGCCTAACAGTCGACAAAGACAACAGTAATTCTATTTCATTTATTTCATGTTTCGATGATTATATAACTATATAACGAGAATATAACTAGGCTATAAAGTTACCTTAAGCTTACTCAACGTTTTTTTCCTCCACTATTGTATGTTGTTGCCGTATGGCAACATATCATAAAGTATCTTAAAATAATATTTTTTTAATTATTACATTTTTATAGCACTTTAAGTTGAGTAATTCTAAGAAAAGAAAATATATATAAATATTTGTTTCTATAGGTCTATCGTAATGCGTGCGGTAGAGGGTTAATTAAGGTTCCAACGTCTGGTGTCACACAGTCCTAGCGTTTTTTGGGAATAAAAAATTGATAAAGGACATTTTTATATGGCACGTTTACACCAATATGATAATAGCAATGTTAGATACATGTATGCGTAGAACGTATTTATTTGAATTTAATTTTTGACTATAATACGTTATGACAATCACCACAAATATAATTCATAATCTAACCTTAAAAATAATTTCAAGTAGGCCTAATTGAGTTCATTGACAAAGAAGGCATTTCAAATTCAAAAAGAAGATGTTTTCCAGTCTTGTAGGCTACGGTTCCAAGTTGAATCCAATTGAAAAGTAAGTATTTAATTAATTAACCTGCTTTTATCAAATCAATGATGTTGCTCATTAATTTAAAGTCTGTCTATGAAAGATGCAGCATGTAAAGTGATAATTATCAGTTTTGGTAACAACTGGATTGGACTTGATAGGGAAATATTCTGGAAACGAATTTGTCATTCACAATTAAATAACAGCCTATACCTCAAACTACTTTAGAGGACAGGGACATTGTGTTCGGCCTTTATCGTTTTGTGCTGGTATGTGTATACCATTTTTTTTCTTCCGTTGATAAACTGTCTCTAAGTCTAAAGACGTTCCGTGGTCACAAATACATTATTAAAGAAAATTACCCTAGATACATTTCTTATCGTAAATTACCTAAGATATATTTGATATACCTTTCTTATCGTAAAATCAATTTTAAGCCGCGACAATGCCAGAGTGTGATTTTTGAAACAGTCTTGATTAGTTTTTATTTATAATGAGGTAAAATTACGAGAAATTCTGATGTTCTGCTCCAAGGAGCTCAAGACACTGCAAAAACTGTTATAGCTCGTGAGGAGGCTATACTAAAAAAAATTCTATCAGATTTTTATTTATAATGAGGTAAAATTACGAGAAATTCTGAATGAATAATAAATGAAAAAGTATTGTGGATTGAATTGTGGTTCATGTTGTAATGGCGTATCCTACCACTAGATGGTGCAGTGGAGCATTATTGCTCATCAGCAGCACTACCGTTTCCATGGCCGTCC
>CM030183.1:568731-571231 GCA_017639675.1 Aplochiton taeniatus
GGAGGAGACAGAGAGAGAAACAGACTCAGTTAGAGGAGGAGAGAGAATCCGAAGAAAAACATAAATAAATAAACGTTACACTCCTTTAGCAACTTATACAGCCAACACATCTTCAAAGAGTTATGAATAAGCTCCGATCATTGTGTACAGAACATCAAACCTTCCCAAACAAAGAGTACCAGCCCCTGTTCCTTTAGATTGATTAGTTAGATGCTATTCTAGTAGTTGAGTTGGGAGCAAGGGGAGTAGGAAGTGATCAGAAAGGCTGCTGTGTGTGTGTGTGTGTGTGTGTGGGGGGGGGGGGGGGGGGGGGGGGGGGGTAGGAGTGTATGATCTGATTGTTTCATTGAAGTAATGTGATTCAATTTTCCACTCAATAAAATTACCCATCAGCCTGTTCAGCTGTCCTCACACTCACACACACACACACACACACACACACACACACACACACACACACACACACAGCAGTCTCCAACCCCCCCTCTTAATTGATCTCCTGGCCCCCTGGCAGTTCAGCCCCCACACCTCCATAATGAACCCCATCACAACAACAAAATGATACATTCATTAGTTAGCATTAACGCAGGAGAGAAGGTAGGGGTCTTATGGGAGGAAGAAACTAGAGAGAGAGAGGGAGAGACAGAGAGAGACAGAGAGAGAGAGAGAGAGAGAGAGAGAGAGAGAGAGAGAGAGACAGAGAGGAGGGAGAGAGAGAGAGAGAGAGAGAGAGGGGCAGAGGGAGAGAGAGAGAGAGAGAGAGAGAGAGAGAGAGAGAGAGAGAGAGAGAGAGAGAGAGAGAGAGAGGCAGAAGGAGAGGGAGAGAGAGAGAGAGAGGGAGAGAGAAAGACAGAGAGAGAGAGAGAGAGGGAGAGAGAGAGGATGGATGGAGGAGAGAATGGACCATAATAATTCATGCTGAAATATGGGTTATTGGTTTACCTGCAAGGCCTTCTGCTCAGTAGTTTCAAGGACATTTAAAAGACAAAGACACTTCGTCAAAGATGGTAAGGATGGTAAAGATGGTAAGGATGGTAAAGATGGTAAGGATGGTAAAGATGGTAAACATGGTAAAGATGGTAAAGATGGTAAAGATGGTAAGGATGGTAAAGATGGTAAAGATGGTAAAGATGGTAAAGATGGTAAAGATGGTAAGGATGGTAAAGATGGTAAAGATGGTAAAGATGGTAAGGATGGTAAGGATGGTAAAGATGGTAAGGATGGTAAAGATGGTAAAGATGGTAAAGATGGTAAGGATGGTAAGGATGGTAAGGATGGTAAAGATGGTAAAGATGGTAAGGATGGTAAGGATGGTAAAGATGGTAAGGATGGTAAAGATGGTAAAGATGGTAAAGATGGTAAAGATGGTAAGGATGGTAAGGATGGTAAGGATGGTAAAGATGGTAAGGATGGTAAGGATGGTAAAGATGGTAAAGATGGTAAGGATGGTAAAGATGGTAAAGATGGTAAAGATGGTAAGGATGGTAAAGATGGTAAAGATGGTAAGGATGGTAAAGATGGTAAAGATGGTAAGGATGGTAAAGATGGTAAAGATGGTAAAGATGGTAAAGATGGTAAGGATGGTAAAGATGGTAAAGATGGTAAAGATGGTAAGGATGGTAAAGATGGTAAAGATGGTAAAGATGGTAAGGATGGTAAAGATGGTAAAGATGGTAAGGATGGTAAAGATGGTAAAGATGGTAAAGATGGTAAAGATGGTAAGGATGGTAAAGATGGTAAGGATGGTAAAGATGGTAAGGATGGTAAAGATGGTAAAGATGGTAAAGATGGTAAAGATGGTAAAGATGGTAAGGATGGTAAAGATGGTAAAGATGGTAAGGATGGTAAAGATGGTAAGGATGGTAAAGATGGTAAAGATGGTAAGGATGGTAAGGATGGTAAAGATGGTAAGGATGGTAAAGATGGTAAGGATGGTAAGGATGGTAAAGATGGTAAGGATGGTAAAGATGGTAAAGATGGTAAAGATGGTAAGGATGGTAAAGATGGTAAAGATGGTAAGGATGGTAAAGATGGTAAAGATGGTAAAGATGGTAAAGATGGTAAGGATGGTAAAGATGGTAAAGATGGTAAGGATGGTAAGGATGGTAAAGATGGTAAAGATGGTAAATATGGTAAAGATGGTAAAGATGGTAAGGATGGTAAAGATGGTAAAGATGGTAAAGATGGTAAGGATGGTAAAGATGGTAAAGATGGTAAGGATGGTAAAGATGGTAAAGATGGTAAGGATGGTAAGGATGGTAAAGATGGTAAGGATGGTAAAGATGGTAAAGATGGTAAGGATGGTAAAGATGGTAAGGATGGTAAGGATGGTAAAGATGGTAAGGATGGTAAAGATGGTAAAGATGGTAAAGATGGTAAAGATGGTAAGGATGGTAAAGATGGTAAAGATGGTAAGGATGGTAAAGATGGTAAGGATGGTAAAGATGGTAAACATGGTAAAGATGGTAAAGATGGTAAAGATGGTAAGGATGGGAAAGAT
>CM030183.1:581231-583731 GCA_017639675.1 Aplochiton taeniatus
TATGGGTAGGAGTCTGCATGGCCATCTCTTCATCAACGTCTGTCTGTCATGGCCGTTCAATTTACACCGTTTTCTATTACTATAGCTCTATAACTCTACAATAAAACTCTATTCATCGATCTAGAAAAATATAAAGACCAAATGAAATGAACCGGACCAATTATAATAAATAATAGATGTTATGTTTCAGCAGCTCCAGGCTGTGTTTCTCCTGTCTGTGATTCTAGAACCTTCCGACTGTTCTAGAACAGAATGTTCCATCTGGAACCCGTGTCCTCAGACCGCCACCAGGGTGTGTTTGATTTGTGTTACAGAGTTTCCCCAGCACTCCTGATGTCTCTGACAGGAGACCAGCGACCGATTGGGCCTGTGCTGTTCTGTGTGTGTGTGTGTGTGCTGTAGTGTGTGTGTGTGTGTGTGTGTGTGTGTGTGTGTGTGTGTGTGTGTGTGTGTGTGTGTGTGTGAGAGTGTGTGTGTGTGCTGTAGTGCTGTGGAGCAGTGTGTGTGTGTGTGTGCTGTAGTGTGTGTGTGCTGTAGTGTGTGTGTGCTGCAGTGTGTGTGTGTGTGTGTGCTGTAGTGCTGTGGAGCAGAGATAACATTGGTTCCTGTTGGCGCTGAGCGTCATCATCTCATGGTGTGACACGTTCGTCATGGCAACCCATCCCTCACTCTCAAACATGGCGGCAGCAGCAGCCAGTCTCAGCTGTAGTCAACACAGCCCATAAAATACTATCCCCAGCCCTAACAGCCCACACTATACTAGCCCTAACCCTAGCCCTAACAGCCCACAATATACTAGCCCTAACCCTAGCCCTAACAGCCCTGAATATACTCCTATAACATAACCCTAACCCAATATAGCCCAGAATATACTCCTATAACATAACCCTAACCCAATATAGCCCAGAATATACTCCTATAACATAACCCTAACCCAATATAGCCCAGAATATACTCCTATAATATAACCCTAACTCTGACCCTAACAGCCCAGAATATACTCTCAGAATATAACCCTAACCCTGACCCAACATAGTCCAGAATGTACTCCTATAACATAACCCCTAACCTTAACAGCCCCAAATATTCTCCTATAAAATAACCCTAACCCAATATAGCAAGAATATACTCCTATATAACCCTAACCCTAACCGTAACCCTAGCCCTAACAGCCCAGAATATACTCCTATAATATAACCCTAACCCTAGCCCAAACAGCCCAGAATATACTCCTATAATATAACCCTATCACTGACCCTAACAGCCCAGAATATACTCCTATACCATAACCCTAACCCTAACCCAATATAGCCCACAATATACTAACCCTAACAGCCCAGAACATACTCCTATAATGTAACCCTAACCCTAACAGCCCAGAATATACTCCTATAACATAACCCTAACCCTAACAGCCCAGAATATAGTCCTATAACTTAACCCTAACCCTAACAGCCCAGAATATACTTCTATTATGTAACCCTAACCCTAACCCCAGTCATCAACCAACAGAGCCTATTAGATACTCCTACTTAGAATATACTTATAAGAATATAGAATATACTTATTAGACCATAGAATATACTGATAGAATATAGAACATACTTATTAGAATATAGAAAACACTTGTTAGAGTACATAATGTACTTAATAGAATATAGAATATACTTATTAGAATATAGAATATACTGGTTTAGAATATAGAATATACTTATTAGAATATAGAATAGACTTATTAGAACATAGAATAGACTTACTAGAATATAGAATAGACTTATTAGAAAATAGAATATAACAATATAGAATTATATTCCCAGTGAATGCATAATTTTCTATTAGTTTGACATGGCATCAAAGCATCTTCATACGTTGACTGAAATACTGTGTGTAGTAGGCGTGTGTCAGTGCTGATCACATTGTGTGTGTGTGTGTGTGTGTGTGTGTGTGTGTGTGTGTGTGTGTGTGTGTGTGTGTGTGTGTGTGTGTGTGTGTGATTTATCTCTCTTGTACCTGGGCACTTCATTATTGCTGGCTTTGAGAGGGCAGCATCTCCAAACAATTTATGTCAGACACATTTATTGTCCTCTGTAAAAATAAGAGATTGATTTCTCTTTCTCTTACTCTCTACCCCCCCCCCCCCCCCTCTCTCTCTCTCTCTCTCTCTCTCTCTCTCTCTCTCTCTCTCTCTCTCTCTCTCTCTCTCTCTTTCTCTCTCTCCGTCCCTTTCTCTCCATCATATATTGTCCTATCCGGACCATTAAAAGAGCCTGCTCCACCACTTCAGTATGTTTTAAACGGGCATCTGTCTGGACGGCTCTGGCAGACAGTGTTTTAGGACCAGCAGCCCGGAGCTTCAGCGTGACAGCTCTGGTGTTTGAGAACCCCAGGCTTCTAGAATAGAACAGAACAGACTTCTGGAATAGAACAGAACAGACTTCTGGAATAGAACAGAACAGACTTCTGGAATAGAACAGAACAGACTTCTGGTATAGAACAGAAC
>CM030183.1:591231-596231 GCA_017639675.1 Aplochiton taeniatus
GCATGCTGTCACGCCTGTGTGTGTGTGTGTGTGTGTGTGTGTGTGTGTGTGTGTGTGTGTGTGTGTGTTTAACTGTTTAACTTGGCGAATGGTGTGGCACCCTCCTGAGCGTCAGGCTCCAGTCAGGCGTGTGTATGTGTGTATATGTGTGTGTGTGAGTTTGTGAGTGTGTTTGTCTGAGTATGTGTGTGTGTATATGTGTGTGTGTGAGTTTGTGAGTGTGTTTGACTGAGTATGTTTGTGTGTGTGTGTGCTTTTTGTGTGTGTATGTGTGTGTGTGTGTGTGTTTGTGTTTTGTGTGTTTGTGTGTGTGTGTGTGTGTGTGTGTGTGTGTGTGTGTGTGTGTGTGTGTGTGTGTGTGTGTGTGCATGCATGTGTGTGTGTGTATCCAGACGTCTATGCTATTGCATGTGTCTACTCTTTGGTTACCTGGGGAGAGAGGGATGTCACTGCAGGTGACTGAGAGGGGGAGGGGCAGAGAGGCAAGAACTAAGTGTGTGTGTGTGTGTGTGTGTGGGTGTGACAGACAAAGAAA
This sequence comes from Aplochiton taeniatus, assembly GCA_017639675.1. Lineage (NCBI taxonomy): Eukaryota > Metazoa > Chordata > Actinopteri > Galaxiiformes > Galaxiidae > Aplochiton > Aplochiton taeniatus. The sequence continues at coordinate 591,767 of CM030183.1, forward strand.
GAGATTGTATTCAAATAACAATATAATGCAGGTAAGGATTGAAACCAGTGATTGGTGTGTGTGTGTGCGTGTATTGAGTGGTGTGTGTGTCGTGGTGGTGGTGGTGGTGGTGGTGGTGTGTGTGTGTGTGTGTGTGTGTGTGTGTGTGTGGTGTATGTATTTATATGGTGGGAACATGCTAAAAGTTCATTCATATTTTCTAAAATATGTTATTGATTATGACTAAATATGCTCAGTATACTGTTTTTGTAGGAATAATAATAATCGCAGTGTTAATAGCCATTGAAACCACTGAATAGGCTGCAATAACACTTGTATAGTATTTTATTTTTTGACATTTTCCATAAAGGTTTGTTATCTTAGAGTAGCATATTATGCTAAGGCCCTAACAGGAGAAATAATTCACAAATGTGTCCTGTATTTTAGCTGGCTATGTTGCGAGCCTTCAAACTAACATTTGAAGGAGCGATTTGAAAAAAAAGATCTATCAGAGCTATCAGACTTAACTCAGAATATATCAAATCTGTTTTGAATGTGACTATTAAATCCACCGTTTACATCAAATTTTTATGTGGAAACATTTTAGTATCGTTTTAGTAATAATAATAATAATAACAATCCTAATAAATGGGTGCTATCTAAAATTGCCTGCCTATAAAATCTCACAAAGCTTGCTATCAACTAACTCAATTATGGCTACATGAATATAAATAATATACTATTCAATGGTTTAATATTCTTAAAAATATATAAAAGGCGTCGTTTTTCTTGGAGTTGCACGGAATTATGTGTTTGTCAGAAATAGAAGTCTAAGAAAACATTAATAGAATACATAAAGTCTATCTTTTTTCAGCCGCGGAGCTCCACCAACGGTCTGATAATAACATCTGGGGGTTTGCAATATTTTCTACCTCATACATTTCAGAAATAATAATTTACTTTTAGTTAGCAAGTTAATTATTGGATAGTGGAACTCCTGCAGTGGAAAGATTCCAACATACCAAGTCACTCTCCTTTTCTGACCGGAATATGACCTTCGACCGGCCGATGACCCGACATAGTCGCCGCAACCATGGAACATTGGCGCGGTGAAGTATTTCAAGGCCGTCCGCCTCTCCCCTGTCTCTCTGCGGAGGTATAATGGAAAGGTCACGCGCGACTTGTGGCCCTCATAGACAGAACGGAGGCGACATTTGGGCACGAGCCTGCTGCCAGCCGCCTGCGCGAAGGGTTGAAGGGATTGTGTTCGTAGAGTGGTTCTCTTTGTTCCGTAACAGCGTTACCCCCAAACCGTTCGCTTGCACTCTCTCCATAGGGGACTGTGGCCCGACATTTTAGGCATGAGTACTGAGTTCTGGAATTTGTTACTGAACTCTACATGTAATATATATTATATATATATATATATATATATATATATATATATATAATATATATATATATATATATATATATATATATGTATATATATATATATATATATATATATATATATATATATATATATGTATATATATATATAAAAACAATAAAAAAGAAAATCATAAGTAATAGGCCCTACATATTTTAACGCTCTGTTTGTAAACTGGACATCGATATTAACCCTCTCACGCGTTAGGAAATGTAAATGTTCATATTTTTGGAATTGGAGCAAATGGCGTTAACATTCATTGGGCAAAATATAGTTTGGTAATATCAGTTCACCTAACATTGCATCTTCTGTCCTTGACACAGGGACTATAATAATTACTAATATTGATTTAAAATTTCCATTGTGATATTGCGGAGATGAAGTTATTCATATTACATTTAGATACCTGAATTGGGGAAATGTTATAATTCAACTCAACGTCTCTGCCGGCCTGTATCTCACCAAAGCCACTGGTCTATTTTATAAATAAAACAACGTAACTTTTGAAGTATTCAAAGTTTAAAATTTCCTTAGTGTTTAAAAATCGTCCCAGAATTGTTTTAATTATCCATAGAAAATGGTGGGACGTGCAGTAGTCATAGTCTTTGATTATAGCCTGCGGTAATCCTTCAATAACTGTATGAATTCTCTTAACTTAAATGTACTTTTAGCAGGGCAATAAAGAAGTTTATTTTCACCAATTAATTTCCTAATGAACGCTTTGGAGAATGAATTACTATCACAGACCACCATTCTTTTCATTAGCCGTTAAGAAGGACTGCAGTTTGACATGCCAATAATTCGTTTAATTACTTTGTTTGGACCAATCGTCAGTCATCATGCTAAATAAAAACACGGAGACATTGCATATGAAAATAAATAGACAGCTAGTGGATAGGCCTGTGAGGAAAATTGGCGCATAGAGCCACAGTGCTATGTATAGGCCCAGCCGTGAAGCGTTAGAGATGTCTCGAGGCAGCATGAATTTAAAGTAAACAATCGACGAAGAATTTTATACGGAACATGGCCTCACGAGACCTGTTGTTTAATTTAGGCAAATTCATTACAAGTCAAGCACTACTATCAGAACAAGGTGAAATGAAGGAGTCAGACTAGATTCAAATCCTAAATGGACAATACATCCAATAATGACAATCTATTTATGTATTCATTCATTTATTTATGCATTTTAGAAATATGTTATTGAATATTGTGTCTATTTTACATTTCTTTCATTTAGACAGTAACATTATTTTGGTGCGTGGTAATATTAAACAAATAAGCGACAGAAAACACCGCTAGGTGGCGCCCTATGCTACATGCTCCCTGTTTCGGCTCTGAAGGAAAGGCCGCTTTGCTATAAATAAGTTAAATCACGATGGCAGTTTAAGGTAACAAGGTAGTCATGCATTTATCATTTAAAATGTTTGCGCCTCTCTGGCACTATTTGAACAAATATAATTTTTGGACAAATAAAATAATTCATCCTGTGTCATGTCCACGCGTTTGAGTGCCTGGTGCACGCTATGTGGGTGCAACTGTAGGCCTTACATACCAACAGGGACGCTGATGAAGCCCCGTGGATTACCGTGTTGACGGTTACCGTGCGCTTTTATCTTATTTCTCCCGTGTTAATAGCACCGTGGTTGTTTTTATTTCTGTAATAAACTGCACTGCATTTTCTCTCATAACTTCAGTGAATTTAGTTGACTGTGAAATATGTGCAGTAAACGTCCATAAAAGACTCACATCACAGTCTTCTTAAACAACAGGGAAATGTAAAACCTTTTTATGTTTGCGTGATCTGTAGAACATTTTGCACGTCATATTTGGTCAAACAAACTTTCTCGCGCTGTGTACTGTAGCTTAGGCTATTCTTTCATTTCCTTTTCTTTTCTTTTTTTCCACTGATGTCCAACTATGATCCAGCACGAGCTTTATTTATGACACAGTCAATCTGAAAGAGGGGAGATCCGGATACGTGTCTTTTGTCGGAAACTATAAATTATTCCCAGTAAGTGATAATTAGGGACTGGTATCAGTGCGACGTGGTGAGGGGGAGGAGGGTGTGTTGGGGGCTTGCCTTTGCTTAACTAGGCCCGTTCCCTGATTAATAGACATAGCAGATTTTAAAGTGCTAGACATGAGCTTGAAATATTTATGACTTGGTAATGAAGCCGAGGGGTAAAATATGTTTTGGAAAGTGCCGTATCTCTCAGCAAACTTTGATAATAATGACCTTCTGTGGTTGCAAGAAGGGGGGAGAGACGAGGAAAGTGAGTTAAATTGTTTTTTCAGAGTCTGGAGATGTGCAATGCTCGCTTTTCTTAAATCGGAGGAGTGTTTTATTGCGCTCCCATTGATCTCGTGTTATTAACTGTGATTTTGGGGCTATGCGCGTACATAAAATGAAGAGCGAGGTAATGTTTTCCTCTCTAAGCCAACAGCAGGTGGCGCGCGAAGGAGGTTTAGATTGCTCACCGTGTGTTTTTTAGAGGAAAAAGTAGATCCTTTTAAAATCACAAATGTATCAGTTCCGTTTTTATTTTCTTTAATTTGGTGATAAGGATACTTGTTTGTCCTGATCCAATGACGTGAATAGACCAAACTGCGCATATGAAAATATTACAATCCTTGTTCAGTGAAATGGATCCCAATAGACAGGCCTGCAGCACGGGTTCACTAAAATAATAGAGGCTTTCGACGAAGATGAAGCCCTCTTAAATGTTACATTTTATTGTCCAGTTGACAGAATAGATTTATTGTTTGTTTTATATCTAGTTCATAATTAGCCTACGCATGTTCTGGAACGTCAAAATGTTTAAGGAATCAATTCCACATTTTTTTTGTTCGCAAATAGCCAGTATAAGAACTCGTGTCTCTTATTTAACCTGCGATATTTCCAATTAGGCAGGTATATTTTTAAAATCAAATTCGTTTTACCATCATGTCAAAAACTCAAAGGTTAATTTATGATCGGTAGTTTAAATATAACCTTCAGGTTATATCCTGTTGGACTTTGTTGAACGACAGGCACGTGACGGCCAGACGGCC
>CM030183.1:618731-626231 GCA_017639675.1 Aplochiton taeniatus
GTTTTGTTTCAGTGTGTTGTTTTGTTTCAGAGTGTTGTTTTGTTTCAATGTGTTGTTTTGTTTCAGCATGTTGTTGTGTTTCAGTGTGTTGTTTGAGTGTGTAGAAATATTGTCTCTGGTGGGTTCATCAACAAACAGACATAACATACAGTATCTCTCTTTCTACGTCTTAGACTGTCTGTCTGTGTGTGTGTGTCTGTCTGTGTGTGTGTGAGTGTGTGTGTGTGTCTGTGTGTGTGCGTATGTGTGTGTGTGTGTGTCTGTGTGTGTGTGTGTGTGTGTGTGTGTACGGTGTGGTCTCAGGTTACACACTGACACATGTAATGAGCTGTCCTTTTGCTCAGACTAACATGTTTAGCCCTTCACACAGTCTTTTTGTCGTATTTGCTGTGTGTGTGTGAGCGTGTGTGTGTGTGAGCGTGCATGTCTGTGTGTGTGTGTGTGTGTGTGTGTGTGTGTGTGTGTGTGTGTGTGTGTGTGTGTGTGTGTGTGTGTGTGTGTGTGTGTGTGTGTGTTTGTGTGTGTGTGCTGGGAAAGCCCCCTGTGTGAATGAGGGGAGCTGAAAACGTTCGTCTTGTCTTTCCTCCCTCTGAGTGCCTCTTACTTTGTTAACCATTCATCACACACACACACACACACACACACACACACACACACACACACACACACACACACACAGACACACACACACACACACTCTCTTTCAGTTTGCCTGTGCATTAGTGTCAGTGAGATGTTTGTCTTAGTATTAGGGCTGGCACATGGAGGGGGAGAGGATGGATACAACATGGCCGTCTCTTAAAGCATGCCTCCGCTATATAAAGTAAAGATGGCCGTCGTTTAAAGCATTACTCAGCTATATAAAGTAAAGATGACTGTCGTTTCAAGCATGACTCAGCTGCATAAATTAAAGATGTCCGTCTCTTAAAGCATGACAGCTATATAAAGTAAAGATGGCCGTTGTTTAAAGCATGACTCCGCTATATAAAGTAAAGATGGCCGTTGTTTAAAGCATGACAGCTATATAAAGTAAAGATGGCAGTTGTTTAAAGCATGACAGCTATATAAAGTAAAGATGGCCGTTGTTTAAAGCATGACTCCGCTATATAAGATAAAGATGGCCGTTGTTTAAAGCATGACTCAGCTATATGAAATAAAGATGACCGTCTCTTAAAGCATGACTCAGCTATATAAAGTAAAGATGGACGTTTCTTTATGATTGGGGTTTAAAAGGTACAGCAACACTCTCCATAGTTAATCAGACTGTCATGTCTCCCAATGTTAGAAACCTTTTTGTTTTTATTAAGAAAATATACTTCTGTGACACCATAATAAACTCAGTCCCTTAAGTTTCTGTTTTTCTGCCCAGCAGCATAAGATCTGTGTTACATATTAATACCCATCGTCTGACTAGCTATGAATGATTTCTTAGATGTTGTGGCCGTTTGTTCACTACAGCCACAGAGTATTAAGAAGATAGAGTGGAGCGTCACAGAGTATTAAGAAGATAGAGTGGAGCGTCACAGAGTATTAAGAAGATAGAGTGGAGCGTCACAGAGTATTAAGAAGATAGAGTGGAGCGTCACAGAGTATTAAGAAGATAGAGTGGAGCGTCACAGAGTATTAAGAAGATAGAGTGGAGCGTCACAGAGTATTAAGAAGATAGAGTGGAGCGTCACAGAGTATTAAGAAGATAGAGTGGAGCGTCACAGAGTATTAAGAAGATAGAGTGGAGCGTCACAGAGTATTCCATCCATTGGAGTTCAGAATTCTCTTAGCCTTCATTCATGTTTAACATGTCATATTTAACAGAAGATAGAGTGGAGCGTCACAGAGTATTAAGAAGATAGAGTGGAGCGTCACAGAGTATTAAGAAGATAGAGTGGAGCGTCACAGAGTATTCCATCCATTGGAGTTCAGAATTCTCTTAGCCTTCATTCATGCCGGTTATCAAATATTTAACAGAAGATAGAGTGGAGCGTCACAGAGTATTAAGAAGATAGAGTGGAGCGTCACAGAGTATTCCATCCATTGGAGTTCAGAATTCTCTTAGCCTTCATTCATGCCGGTTATCAAATATTTAACAGAAGATAGAGTGGAGCGTCACAGAGTATTAAGAAGATAGAGTGGAGCGTCACAGAGTATTCCATCCATTGGAGTTCAGAATTCTCTTAGCCTTCATTCATGCCGGTTATCAAATATTTAACAGAAGATAGAGTGGAGCGTCACAGAGTATTAAGAAGATAGAGTGGAGCGTCACAGAGTATTCCATCCATTGGAGTTCAGAATTCTCTTAGCCTTCATTCATGCCGGTTATCAAATATTTAACAGAAGATAGAGTGGAGCGTCACAGAGTATTAAGAAGATAGAGTGGAGCGTCACAGAGTATTCCATCCATTGGAGTTCAGAATTCTCTTAGCCTTCATTCATGCCGGTTATCAAATATTTAACAGAAGATAGAGTGGAGCGTCACAGAGTATTCCATCCATTGGAGTTCAGAATTCTCTTAGCCTTCATTCATGCCGGTTATCAAATATTTAACAGAAGATAGAGTGGAGCGTCACAGAGTATTCCATCCATTGGAGTTCAGAATTCTCTTAGCCTTCATTCATGCCGGTTATCAAATATTTAACAGAAGATAGAGTGGAGCGTCACAGAGTATTAAGAAGATAGAGTGGAGCGTCACAGAGTATTAAGAAGATAGAGTGGAGCGTCACAGAGTATTCCATCCATTGGAGTTCAGAATTCTCTTAGCCTTCATTCATGCCGGTTATCAAATATTTAACAGAAGATAGAGTGGAGCGTCACAGAGTATTAAGAAGATAGAGTGGAGCGTCACAGAGTATTCCATCCATTGGAGTTCAGAATTCTCTTAGCCTTCATTCATGCCGGTTATCAAATATTTAACAGAAGATAGAGTGGAGCGTCACAGAGTATTAAGAAGATAGAGTGGAGCGTCACAGAGTATTCCATCCATTGGAGTTCAGAATTCTCTTAGCCTTCATTCATGCCGGTTATCAAATATTTAACAGAAGATAGAGTGGAGCGTCACAGAGTATTAAGAAGATAGAGTGGAGCGTCACAGAGTATTCCATCCATTGGAGTTCAGAATTCTCTTAGCCTTCATTCATGCCGGTTATCAAATATTTAACAGAAGATAGAGTGGAGCGTCACAGAGTATTCCATCCATTGGAGTTCAGAATTCTCTTAGCCTTCATTCATGCCGGTTATCAAATATTTAACAGAAGATAGAGTGGAGCGTCACAGAGTATTAAGAAGATAGAGTGGAGCGTCACAGAGTATTCCATCCATTGGAGTTCAGAATTCTCTTAGCCTTCATTCATGCCGGTTATCAAATATTTAACAGAAGATAGAGTGGAGCGTCACAGAGTATTAAGAAGATAGAGTGGAGCGTCACAGAGTATTCCATCCATTGGAGTTCAGAATTCTCTTAGCCTTCATTCATGCCGGTTATCAAATATTTAACAGAAGATAGAGTGGAGCGTCACAGAGTATTAAGAAGATAGAGTGGAGCGTCACAGAGTATTCCATCCATAGGAGTTCAGAATTCTCTTAGCCTTCATTCATGCCGGTTATCAAATATTTAACAGAAGATAGAGTGGAGCGTCACAGAGTATTCCATCCATTGGAGTTCAGAATTCTCTTAGCCTTCATTCATGTTTAACATGTCATATTTAACATTTCATTCATGTTTAACATGTCATATTTAACATTTCATTCATGTTTAACATGTCATATTTAACATTTCATTCATGTTTAACATGTCATATTTAACATTTCATTCATGTTTAACATGTCATATTTAACATTTCATTCATGTTTAACATGTCATATTTAACATTTCATTCATGTTTAACATGTCATATTTAACATTTCATTCATGTTTAACATGTCATATTTAACATTTCATTCATGTTTAACATGTCATATTTAACATTTCATTCATGTTTAACATGTCATATTTAACATTTCATTCATGTTTAACATGTCATATTTAACATTTCATTCATGTTTAACATGTCATATTTAACAGAAGATAGAGTGGAGCGTCACAGAGTATTAAGAAGATAGAGTGGAGCGTCACAGAGTATTAAGAAGATAGAGTGGAGCGTCGCAGAGTATTAAGAAGATAGAGTGGAGCGTCGCAGAGTATTAAGAAGATAGAGTGGAGCGTCGCAGAGTATTAAGAAGATAGAGTGGGGCGTCGCAGAGTATTAAGAAGATAGAGTGGAGCGTCACAGAGTATTAAGAAGATAGAGTGGAGCGTCACAGAGTATTAAGAAGATAGAGTGGAGCGTCACAGAGTATTAAGAAGATAGAGTGGAGCGTCACAGAGTATTAAGAAGATAGAGTGGAGCGTCACAGAGTATTAAGAAGATAGAGTGGAGCGTCACAGAGTATTAAGAAGATAGAGTGGAGCGTCACAGAGTATTAAGAAGATAGAGTGGAGCGTCACAGAGTATTAAGAAGATAGAGTGGAGCGTCACAGAGTATTAAGAAGATAGAGTGGAGCGTCACAGAGTATTAAGAAGATAGAGTGGAGCGTCACAGAGTATTAAGAAGATAGAGTGGAGCGTCACAGAGTATTAAGAAGATAGAGTGGAGCGTCACAGAGTATTAAGAAGATAGAGTGGAGCGTCACAGAGTATTAAGAAGATAGAGTGGAGCGTCACAGAGTATTAAGAAGATAGAGTGGAGCGTCACAGAGTATTAAGAAGATAGAGTGGAGCGTCACAGAGTATTAAGAAGATAGAGTGGAGCGTCACAGAGTATTAAGAAGATAGAGTGGAGCGTCACAGAGTATTAAGAAGATAGAGTGGAGCGTCACAGAGTATTAAGAAGATAGAGTGGAGCGTCACAGAGTATTAAGAAGATAGAGTGGAGCGTCACAGAGTATTAAGAAGATAGAGTGGAGCGTCACAGAGTATTAAGAAGATAGAGTGGAGCGTCACAGAGTATTAAGAAGATAGAGTGGAGCGTCACAGAGTATTAAGAAGATAGAGTGGAGCGTCACAGAGTATTAAGAAGATAGAGTGGGGCGTCGAATACGGAAGCAGAATAGACACGTGTCATAATAGGGTGTCATGAGGCAAAGTAGAGTAATAGAAATATAATGTCCTCTGATCATCATCAGGAATCTGCTGATGATTAGAATCTGACTGACTGACTGACTGGCTGGCTGGCTGACTGGCTGGCTGGCTGGCTGGCTGGCTGACTGACTGACTGGCTGACTGACTGGCTGGCTGGCTGGCTGACTGGCTGACTGACTGACTGGCTGACTGACTGACTGACTGACTGACTGGCTGACTGGCTGGCTGACTGACTGACTTATTGACTTATTGTACTATATCCATATTTAACAGCAACAGACTTGACTGCTTGTTTCCCCGTCAATGAGTGTAATTCCATGGTTCTTAGTGTGTTGCTACATCTGAGAGCCTTTCATTTTAAATTACAATTCTGTCTCTCATCCTCTCGCTCTTTCTCTCTCTCTCTCTCTCTCTCTCTCTCTCTCTCTCTCTCTCTCTCTCTCTCTCTCTCTCCCCCCCTCTCTCTCTCTCTCTCTCTCTCTCTCTCTCTCTCATTCTCTCTCTCTTTTTCAATCCCTCACTCTCTCTCCGTCTCTCTTTCACTCTCTCACTCTCTCATCTTCTCTCTCCATTTCTTCACTCTGTTGGCCTCTTATTCATACACACACACACATACACACACACACACACATACCAACACACACACACAAAAAAACATACTAACACACCCACACACACAAAGACACATCCATACACACACAAACAGACCCACACACCCACGCACACACATGCAAAAACACACACTCATTTACTCAGCTAAACACATACGTTCCCTCCATGCTGCGTTGTGATTGGTTACTGAGGGGGAGATGATGAGAGCAGACTGTTTTCAGTCTGCTCTCATGCAGTACACGCAGTACACCCTGCAGTACACGTTACTGTCCAGAAGGGGGCACCGCAGCGTGCTAGACTGGCGCTAAAGAGTTTAAAACTGGAAGCATGTAAACACACACACACACACACACACACAGACTCACGCATACACACACCTCACAGTAAGAGTTAACTGTTTCACTGCCAGACAAAGGAAACACTAATAAACATGCAGAAGGTGTAAACCGGAATTGGATTTATTTATTTGTAACCTCATTGTCACTCCCCAGCTTAAACTTCTGAGGGTGAATGCATTTCCATAATCCACATGAATGCATATATATATATATATAATCACTTTTGTTCACAGTGTTTTATTAGCAGAAGGTTTGTCTTTCAGAAATGGAATAATCTGACCTCCTGGAAGACATTACCTAACCCTAATCCTAACTCTCACCCTAACCCTAACCCTAGCCCTAAGCCTAACCCCCTAAGACAAACCCTGAGCCTAACCCTAACCCCAACCATAACCCTAACCCTAACCCTAACTCGCACCCTAACCCTAACCCCCCTAAGCCAAACCCTGAGCCGAACCCTAACCCGCACCCAAATCATAACCTCATCCTAAGCCTAACCTTAACACCAACCCCCTAAGCCTAACCCTAACCCAACCCTAACCCCAACCATGACCCTAACCCAACCCTAACCCTAACTCTCAACCTCACCCTAACCCTAATCCCCCTAAGCCCAACACTGACCCTAACCCTAACCCTAACTCTCACCCTCCCACAAACCCTCCTAACCCTAACCCTAACCCTAACCCAAACCAACACCCCAACCTCACCCTAAGCATAACCTTAACACTAACCCTCCTAAGCCTAAGGCTAACCCTAACCCTAACCCTAACCCTAACCCTAACCCTAACCCTAACTCTCACCGTAACCCTAACCCAACCCTAACCCCAACCCTAACCCTAACCCTAACTCTCACCCTAACCCTAACCCTAACTCTAACCCTAACCAATGTCCTCCTCCACCTGTCAGGAATGTGTTGGAAAGTTATATGAATATATTGACATATATATAAATATATATGTGGAAAGTTAAATACATACGTGTCTGTGAGGGGGTTTATTTGAGAGAGATTAAGTATATGTAACATGTATAATAAACTGTTAGTGTGTGTGTGTGTGTGTTAGACTGATAGTGTATCTGTGTGTGTGTGTGTGTTAGACTGATAGTGTGTGTGTGTGTGTGTGTGTGTGTGTGTGTGTGTGTGTGTGTGTGTGTGTGTGTGTGTGTGTGTGTGTAAAGTCCTTCAGTAGCCAGTAGCCCGTCTAATCTCTGGGATTACACAGAGGTGATGTCAGCAGATTTCTCTTTCTCCTCTTAATGGGGGCTCTTATCTAAAGTGTGTGTGTATGTGTGTGTGTGTTTTACTAGTTGTCTATATGCATGTGTGTTTGGGGTGTGTGTGTGTGTCTCTCTGTGTGTGTGCGTTTGGGTTGTGTGTGTGGGGGGGTTTGTTGTGTATCAGTTCCACCCTCATGCTAGCAACCAAAACATACAGACATCTT
>CM030183.1:643731-656231 GCA_017639675.1 Aplochiton taeniatus
GTAAGGAGTTCAACAGTGAACCATGCTATCTCTCCAGTATTCTGTCACCTGACAAGTCTTTACTTTAGACCACGGGGGCAAGACTTCAGATACTTTACAGAATAAATCCTCTGTGAATATATCCAATCTACAGCTATATGTGTGTCTCCAACAGATCATTGTTCACCTTTGGTGACCTAAACATTGTCTTTCCGTCTGCACGTTTGAACAGAGGGGGTTAGTGGGCAAGCTTGTCAATGACTGAATACGTTGTTATCACAATCTGCAGTCGTTGAGGAGGGATGGAGAGGTCCAGACCTGGCAACCTGCCGTGTGAGTCACTGACCTGACTGTGTGACGTGGCCCTGTCTCCATCAGGGCTGTCACAGCATGAACAGGCCTGGAAGCTGCTGAAGGGCAGACCTCGCAACCCGGACGGAAAGTTTAGACATGGCAGAAGTAATGAACTAGTGTTGTGATTCTACTTTCATTTAGGGGCCCGGGAGGTCAGAGGTCAGGCTGAGGTCAGTGTGAGGGGACACTTTATTTCACTTGTTCAAATTGACTTACTGATCATTCCTTACCTGTTCAAACAGAGAAACGTATCATTACCTGATCATGTAAGGAAGCTGCTCACAGCGATAAGTGCCTGTCTCTGTGTGTATGTGCATGTGTGTACATCCGTGTGTGTGCGGGTATCTGTGTGCTCAATGTATGCGTTTGTCTACGTGTGTGTGTATGTCTGTGTGCTCAATGTTTGTGTGTGTGTGTGTCTATGTGTGGGCTTAATGTGTGTGTGCTGCTGTCCATGCTGATAGATGTGTCCTCTCTCTCTCTCTCTCTCTCTCTCTCTCTCTCTCTCTCTCTCTCTCTCCCTCCTCTCCTCTCCTCTCTGCCTTGTCCCGGATGGGACCAGTGTCCAAACACAGCCTTAGTGTCTGTTAAACAAGGCTATTGTAGCAAACTCACTCATCACCTTGTGTGTGTGTGTGTGTGTGTGTGTGTGTGTGTGTCTACGACAAGATGTCACTGAATACCTATATTGGCACTCCCTCATTTACCTGACAAACAATCTACCTGACACACACACACACACATATACACACACACACACACACACACACACAGACACACATACACACATTCACAGACACACACACACACACACACACACACACACACACACACATTCACAGACACACACACACACACACACACACAAGATCTCAAAAGTGCAGAGAAATTAAAAGACTATATATACCCGCACCTGTTTGAATGTCAGAACCGCAAAAGACTGAAGTGACAGTGTAACAGATTGTGTTTATTTGTTGTGAGTTATGGAGGGCCGTATTCAGCCAGCCTTCTGACCGTCTGGGTATTGTCAAACATTATGATGTGAAACAACGATGTTTGCCTCTCCGAGGCCAAACTCACTCTCCTAGTCCACCATGCTGCAGTTAACTTATGCGGATTGTGAAGATCAGGATTTTGTTGAATATACCCTTTCTTTAGAATAGAGTTTACTGTAATTTGGTTACTTAATGGAATATTAAATGAAAATATTATATGATATGCAAACGCATCTTTGATCATAAGCTAAGCTACATGATCTTCTTTGGTCTACACGCATTTGTTTACTTTTTATTGCGAGTTCATTTTTTGGTGCTTGACTGCATCGTAATTATTTTTCTGGTCTTTCTCACTCTGTCAAATCGGAGTCAGGAATTTGAAACCGATAACCTTTGGCTCCAAATGCTCAAAAATATTCGAAGGGAAACAGCCATGGAAAGCTGTTCACTTCACAAAGACAACACATAAGTTCCCTACCCACGTCTAATTCACCTCATTCCAAACTCCGTCTTTAAGCAGAGCATAATAATAAATGTTGATATTGTTTAATATATTATATACTTTACTTTAGGCTCTACATTACGAAGCTGGTTTTAACTTGTTTATGGGTTAACGCAATCCAAATAATAATTTCCACACGGACACCCTGCAAAAAAAAAACTCCAGGATGTTTGTTTCTGTGTCCGTTTGGTAAGGATTACATTATGCCCGGCGAAGACTGGTTTAATGTCTCTCACAGGGCAAAGAGAGAGGCGCGGTGCGGTCGGGGCAGTGTTGCGGGTTGTGAGGCCTCATCCGGTGGGTAGTTAGACGGCGAACCCTGGCTGACCTCTCAGAGCATCAGCGCTTCAGAATCAAACTTTTGCTGTTGTGGATCAGGATGATAGCGATGTTGTCTGACCTACCATTAGCACGTCTATAGCCACCCTTAGGGTAGTCACAGAGAACGGGATATTTTTTAACTAAGTTTAGTCTGTTACAGGCATTCATCAAGAGAACATAACATAACGCGATAACAAAAGGAAATCCTCGCGTTTATTAGTTGTTTTTTAGGGTTAGGGTTAGATAACTAATGCTATTTTGGTTTTAGGGGTCTCTTTTGCAAGGAAACAATTCCACATTTGCCTGATGATGTGAATATTTCTCATTTATCTTTTTCGCCTAAAACCTATATATATATGCCGATTCGATAGTTTAAATAACGAATAAGGTGGTACTCATATCATTTATTTATGATTTATTGTAGGCCTATATCATCAATTATTGATACATTTTATAAAATGTTTATAGACCGTAAATTTTTTTAAATGAATTGCTAAATGATTTGGTACTTTTGGAACTACTACTTTTTCCTGTAAAGCTTCCTTCTGGAAAAACTACCTGTATTTCATAATCAATAAACCACGTCGCCATTTACTTAGTTTAAGTTGAATTCCACCGTTTTATTTTAAATGTTTGTAAAATCATAAGTTAAGTTTAAAAAACTGAATTTAGAACTGTAATCTGAGCAAATTAAGATTGTGATTGATGAACTTTAGGTGAGACACATACGGCAGGCACTCCACAAACAGACACTTATTATTATCTCAATTGAAAAGTGATAATTACAAAATAATAATTACAACATTGACCTATTTCATGTTTTCTTCAGTAAAATGCATTCCCTGTACTTTCACTAATACGAAATAAAGACTGAACCCAGTATGTGAGAAGGTTCTTTTTTTTTATGTCAACACATGTGGCACACGTTACAATCCGTACTGCATTATTATGAATCCTCTCATCACAATTGGTTTGTAAAATAATGTAATATTTTAGCTAATTGTTTCCCGTAAACATAATCATCTAATATACCTACAACGAAGCCGCTTTTGCTTTTTGAATGAATGCTTTTGGTTTGTTTTCTGCAGGATTGTGTGTTGCTCTGTGCCAGGCCGCTATTCGTCGTATAGCCGAGTATTACCAAGGGTCTTAGCTCGGCAACATGCATATCCATCTGATTATTACACAATTTAATTGCGCATAAATTCATTCAAATCTAACCTCTGAACGCTCAAACCCACTGGAGAACAAACAGGGAGATGGTCTTGTAGGAACAGCTTCACAGATAATTCTTTTGAAAACGTTGCCCTTTTCACGCCTCGAAATGAATATTTACAGTACAGAAACATCTTAAAAGGAATCAAAGCAAAGAGGGAAAAAAGAGAGCGCTTGAAAGAAGGAGACAACAGAGAGATTCTATAGAAGGGACAAAGCGAGCTAGCCAGGCAAGGCCCCCTCGAGCGTTGGGCTGCCACAGGCAAGCAAGCATGCAGGGCGCGCGCATGGTTGAAGAGTAGAGGGAGCGCAAGGCAGAGACCTGCGGTTGACCCGAGCCGCAGCGGGCTCTGCAAAGAGAGGAGGAGAAACGAGATGGAAGCCCATCCGCAGCGTCTGACAGCCTGCCTGACTGACCCACGCCTCTCAGGAATTAATTTGGGACTGAACTCCAGCTGAACCTGAAGCTAGGAGAGAAGGTAGGCCGGCCGGGGCTGTTTGAGGAGGGAGGGCCGTGCGCAAACCATGCCGAACCGCCTGCGTAAATATTGAAGCCGTCAGTCACAGGGGTCGGGGGAAGAAATGGAACTGTCAAGCCCGCGTAAACTTTGTAAAAGAGGTGAGGCCACAAGAGACTCGTGGGGAATGGGGGGTGGCTACGAAGAAAAAAAAAAAAAAAGAAAACAGCCAAAAAAACTTTGCCAAACTTTGCTTCCTTAAACGTTCGCGGGGACCCCTCAACCCCCCCCCCCTCCTCCTCCTCTCTCGGTTCTTGTCAGCACCTTAAATCTCTGCAACACCCTCGTGCCCCCACCTGCACACCCTCAGCTGTCTTTGCCGGGTGCATTTGCTCCAATAAGCTCATTACACAGTAATCGGGTGGCCCACTGCAATGGGAGATATCAGGATATGTGCGCAAGCGTGTGTGTACGTGTGTGTGCATGGGTGTGTGTGTGTGGGGAGGGGGGGAGGGGGCAGAGATTCTTTCAGGGTGAACTCATCGGGCTACCCCTGACTTCTGTTTTTCCTCCCATAACTCATCTCTCAAGTTCAAGAGGAGTGTGTGTGTGTGTGTGTGTGTGTGTGTGTGTGTGTGTGTGTGGAAACGAGGAGACAAAGGTCAATAGTTCAAAGGGTTTTAATCTACATGTATGCCTATAACACCGGCATATTAAGCGTCTCTCCACGTTCGGTCATTTTATTTTAACATATATTTTCAAATCTAAAGGCTATACAATAAAATAGACTAAAATAGAAACTGATGTTTCTGTGTGATCAGTCTCTCTCAGTTCCAATGGTAGTTTGAATTAGGCCGAACCTGGGCCATCTCCATCCGGCGTAAAACTCACCATCAACGCCGATGCCCGTGGCTTGTGCCTAATCAATGGGATATTATAATGAAAGTAAAATTTGGTTTTTAATTCAGATTTGGGCGAAACAGGCCTTCCCATGCTGTAAGCTTTAATAGAGACCGAATGCAACAGATTACGTTGTTCAAATTTACAGTACGTCGTAATGAGATATTGAACCGCCTCTAATGGGAATCGAACAGGATTGTCAAAAGAAAAACTTTGTGTTTTCCACACTAACCCTACACACACAAATAAATCTCCACGTGATTTACGGGACCAGTGCAAAACTTAGTTTCCTCCAAACCTGTTTACAATTTTTTCAATGACTACTTCATATCGTTATTTTACATTTTTAAATACATTTGGAAACTAGAAGATGTGTAAGTGATCCCACAACTAGAATGATATGGAAAATACACTTGAAAGACCAAGCCGTGGCAGGAGGCTTGTTCGCGTGTACAAGCGTCTTGAATGGTAGAATACTTGTAGTGCCTAATGCTTTGGAAACAGGAGTTTAGCTCAAACAGACATATCGCTATATTATTTAAGCGCGTGATATTGGCAGCCCATGGATGGATAAATATAGAAATTACACCGTTCTTTCAAACCACGTGATACTCGCGTCTACCCTCCACCCCCCCCCCCCACCCCCCCCTCGCTCTCTCTCTTTGTCTTTGTGTGCATGTGTGTGTGTGTGTGTGTGTGTGTGTGTGTGGGTGTGGGTGTGTATGTGTGGGTGTGTTTGTGTGTGTGTGTGTGTGTGTGTGTGTGTGTGTGTGTGTGTGTGTGTGTGTGTGTGTGAGAGTGAGTGTGTGTGCGCGGGTGCGTGTGTGCGTGCGTGCGTGTGTTTGGTTGCGTGTGTGTGTGTGTGTGTGTTCGGTTGTGCAAAACCTCTCATCTGGCCCAGTGGTAGTGATCTCTTGATGACTGATTTTGTCACACACTAGGGTCACATTGACCAGAATACACAAACACGCACAAACACACACACACACACACACACACACACACACACACACACACACACACACACACACACACACACACACACACACACACAACCCCACGCATGCACAGGCATGCACACACACGGGCGCACACATTCGCGTGCAAAAAGAAGGCTCTCTAAAATGTCTCCCTTTAAAGGTTCGGAGCTCAACATTATTTAGAATCCACCCGGAAATGCATCCGATTAGACTAGCCGGCCCCTATTCACTGGATTACCGTTTATTGCAAATAAACGGAGCACGCCTTTGACGCTGCTTATCATTTCGTTTGGAACTAATCGATTCCTTAGATTTTTTCACAGGAACCTGTCAAATGTGTTTTGCGCTGACGTACGTATAGAAATAGGAAGGTGGCATGTTTACTATTTGGATAGCTGTAAGCAGGCCAGGCGAGGTTTTTAGATTACAACTAAAGCCTGAAAAAAGGGGCAAATGTCCCTCCTGATAAACAAGATATGCGCGTCAGAGAATGCTATTTTTCTTTCCGGCCTTCACGAACAATAAAGGGTGTGCTCCCAAATGCGAAGTGGGGCTTTGAAAAGGTTTGGAAGGTATCTCCCTTTTGCGTTGAACAGGGAGGGGAGGGAGGGAGAGAAGGTGGCGAAGGCTGTGTTTACATGTTTAGATATCCCAGGGCCGTCCAGAGGTAAAAAGGTCACCGCGTGCCACCCGGAAAGCACCGCAACATTCCACACCTATAGTGCTCGGAGCAGGAGGGCCAGGAAACTGTAGAGCGTGAAGGAGGACCAGTGAGTAGGCCCAGCCTCACACTCCCTTGCTCCAGTCGGGGTCAAAACCAGGCCACGTTGACGCAAAGCCATTTAAATGCAGAAAGCATCCGTGCGTCATTGGTATGCGCGTCAGGTCAGACATGCAAGCAAAATCTGACTTTGTTGCTTCACCGAAGAGAGAGAGAGAGATTTCGGAAAACTATTGAATTCATCCTTGTACACATCAACACATTTGGCTAATCCCCCAAAAGAATGAATCTTGGCTGTATGAGCTATACAAAATTAGATCTATAAAATATTGATTTTATTTGAGGTAGATTCAAAGAAAACATATAACATTGATTGAGAATTGTTTGTAAAAAAAATATCTTAAAACAGACATAAACTTATAAAACTCAGTTGGTCCGCCCTCTCAAAAACCCCAACGAGTCCTCTGTCTCCCGACAGTGAAATAGAAAAAACCGTTCACATGGTAAAGGGCCTTTTTAACACTAAGTCCTTCAAATCCTATTTAATCTGAGTCAGTACAACACAGTAAACTATCATTTAGCCTGGACCTCTTCTCCACGTGGGCTTTATTTCACTCCGACATGTGGCAAAAGTAAGAATAAACGTTTCATTTCATTTGTAAAATATAAATAATGTCTTGCGTTCTCTGACTGTTACACATAAATACAAATCTAGTCACCCATTCGCCATGTGTAGTCGATATAAAATCATGTGTACAAAACTATGAAAATTACTTTTTTTGAAGGTCTAGGCTATAGCTTACTTCAAAAACTTCCAAAGGCCTATAGGAAAATAAAAATGGTAAGATATTTATGTTCAATGTCAATATCTCGTTAGGTAATCTACATGATGTGATTATAAAAGGCTAACTCACAGTCATCTTCATCCCGCTAAACACCAGTCATCCATTTTCCCTTATCGTCACCATGTAACCCTGTAACCTTGTAGTGCAAAGTCGGACACATTCAAAATCCCTTGCTACTCTCTGGGTCAAATAATCGCACTAAAAACTGTTTAAACAACGATCCACACTCATTTCCAAGACTCATTAACAAACAAATATTCAACCATCGAGATTTAAAAAAAAAAAGAATGTTATTGCCATAGGAGGCTCCCTGTAACAGTCATTTGTGTAAGGCTTTTTTCAAGATTTGTAAACATACAAAAGTGCATCCCAATCAAGGGGAACATTGAAAAACCCGGCTTTATACTTATCATGCTCTTTGATGGAAAATATATAAATGTCAGTGTGAAGCACGTGCACAGCATCTTTATTATGTAATTTCTTTTGCTTTCTTGGGTCTGTTTATTTCCAAGTAGCCAAATTAATTTAGAAAAAAACAACACAAAAAAACGAATCATTTTTACAGACAATTGCATATGCGGTAAGAATGTCTATTCATTAATGTAATTTGTTGAGATTGGAATGTCTTCGTTTTTATCTGGATTCGTGTAATATTCCTGTTTCTTAATTGTCAGTGTGTTGGCTCAACTATGTTTCTGAACTTGGGGAGGCTCCCGGAGAAGACGAGGAGGAATGGTCCGAGTTGGTGTCGTCAATGTCCTTGCTGGAGCCGCTTGAGGTCGAAGCCGGGGGGAAGCCCTCTCTTTCGCGTTTCTTCTGCTTCATTCGACGGTTCTGGAACCAAATCTTCACCTGCGTCTCGTTCAACTCCAGTGTGGCTGCTATCTCCACGCGCCTGGCCCGCGTGAGATACTTGCTGAAGTGAAACTCCTTCTCCAGCTCTGTCAGCTGTTTGGTGGTGAAGTTGGTCCGGATGGTGTTTTGCGCTCCGAGGCCATAGTCCGCCACTACCTTGGCTGTTTCAATCACAAAGGAGGAGAACAATCACATTAGAATTAAATGAACAATAAATACATTTAACATGTACTTAAATCAGGCGCAATGTATGCTTTCAGACTGACTACACGTAAATTAAAGTACAGTATGTTACAGGTGAAAGGTTTCTCCGTCTTGAGTTTGTGCCACTAGGCCTAGGTCGTTGTGTATTTGCAATGAAATAACTCTATTGTGAAAATCTGAATGTTAAGTCATTTTAACTGTTGAAGACTGTTTAGCCCTCTTTACCCCCTCCCCCACCTCCTCCTCCTCCTCTTCCTCCGCTCGCCTATAACTCACTACT
Organism: Aplochiton taeniatus; assembly: GCA_017639675.1. NCBI lineage: Eukaryota > Metazoa > Chordata > Actinopteri > Galaxiiformes > Galaxiidae > Aplochiton > Aplochiton taeniatus. Next base: position 652,341 of record CM030183.1, read on the forward strand.
GCCTACTGGAGAATAAAATAATGCTTTATCGCACGGGGAGAAATAAACTCTTATGATACGTGTAACGCCATATTCCCCGCGGTGCCCTAAAAGCAGTCGTAGTTTTATTAGCCTGATCCCCTACAACAGAAGCCGCGGAGGGTCAAACCGGAGGCCTCACTTACCCCACAGGCTTGATAGAGACAGCCGTGCCGAGGAAGGAAAAGACTGGGGGAATACAATAGGGGCCAACAAAAACCAAACGAGCGAGTAGAGAGCGGAGGGGACCCTGTTTTAAGATAACATAGTCGGGGGACTTCCTAAGGCGTAGGAAAGCAACGTCTGCTCGATGCATTAGCGCGTGGCGGTGCCAGACAGTGAGGGGAGAGAAAACGAGCGTCCAGTCAGGCAAACACTCTGAAAGGCTGAGTAACATAGTGAGCTGGAGAGTTATCTCGTGCGTGTCTGGCGCGAGATATCTCACACTGCCCTACAATCTGTCTGTAACCGAAAAAAAAGAAAAGGGAAAACATGTGGTTTTGATTTAGGAGATATGAGAGAGGCGAGTCTGTTCTTTCCCCAGACATCTAGCTCTTTCTCTCCTGACAAAATATAGATAGCCATTAACATAAAAAAGTAATTAGGCAACGTCTGTGACACGCAATAGGTGAATAGATAAATGTCACACCGCGGTATATATTTAACAAACTTGCTCTGTATCTTTTTTTAAATCATATTTAATCAGCTATTCTTTATACTCGGCCACAGTTGGGCCTATTTACATTTCACAACTCAACTTTGATAGAATAGAACAAAATAGAAAGAAATTGAAATAGTACTGTGATAAAGTTAAGTTCAAGCCTGCTTTTTTAACCTCTCTTTAGCTACATTTTCTTTTCTCTATTTTCGAACAATCTTTTATACTGACATCATGTCTCTTCATCAACTGTATCTGGTCTCACCTGTTTTGGGCGGATTTCTCTTGACTTTCATCCAGTCGAAAGTTTTCCCCTGCGCGGTCTGCTCAGTCTTTGTCTCCCCGCCCTGAGAAGCTGATATGTCCCCATAGCCACTCTGCGTCAGGTAGCCCCTTTGGAGCTCCGGCCCTTCCACGCCGAGCTGCTGGTACTGCTGCCCGGGAACCGCGCTCTGAGCCCCGCAGTATGCCCCGGCCATGGACCCATAGCTTGGGCCTGCAGCGGAGGCGGCGGTGGGGAATCCCCCGGGTGATTGATGATAGTATGGCATGCCATCCTGCTCGTTAATGAAATACTGCGCGTGACCTAGGCCCGTGCTGTACTCCGGGTTCGTGGCGCATGACTGGGCACCGTATGATCCCGAGATTCCGGTGCTGCCGTTATACGGTAAGGCCATGCCGGTGTGGTGTGTCTGGGCCTGATGATGATGATGGTGGTGGTGGTGGTTGGGGTGATGAGGGTGGTGATGGTGTGTGTATCCGCTGTTAGATTGATGCTGATGCTGAGCCACAGCAGATGATGGCGCGGTGCTGCCCGTGCCCGCGTAAAGTCGTCCATCACCGGAATAGTTGCTGCTGTCACTTGAGGTTCCGCCACCGGTGGACGGCCCTGCGTGGAACGCAGCAGCAGCGGTGGCCACCGGGAATCCCTGATGGTCCAAATGATGATGATGATATCCAGACTTTGGCGAGTAGGCGTTCGTCCCACGGTTACAAATGGAGTACTCGAGGAACGAGTTCATTGTGGAATTGTCCATGCGCTAAATGTGTGCGTTAATGGCTGTGTTTGAGTAGGCGGAAGGCCCAAGCCCAACCGGAGTTCTCTCCTACGACTCTTAGTCCTCCAGTGCGCCCTGCCAGCCCTCAGCACTGCGTCATGCAGAAGGAGAAAGAGAGAGGAGGGAAAATAGCGATAAGGAGAGAGAGAAAGCGCAAAAAAAAGAGGCAGATTTATTTTCACCTCGCCAAGACTGTCGTATTCACCCCAGGTTCCCTGTCGTCCTATTTCTCTGTTTCTCTCCTCTCCTTTCTCTCTCACTTTTTCTTACCTCTGCAAAGGGTCACGTGAGCCGTCACGGCTCCAATGGTGACTTGGGACCTCCAGAAGTTTGTCAGCGCGAGGAGCGACGGCTCTGCCCCATCCATCACGCGCCTGACATTTGCATGACAAAGCCACTTCAATCAAGCCGGCCCATCAATCTGATAACAGCACGAATATGTCAAACGGCCCAGAGAAAGGCGCTGCCCAAACCGGCAGCAGGGCGAGAGGAGAGAGAGAAAGAAAGAAAAAATAGTTTGTATAGTCATAAAATGTCTTTTACGATACATTGTCTGCTGCTGCATCACCTTGCAATGGTGCTGTAGGGAGATCTATGAAAACGTTAAACCTTAGTTGACAACCTACATTTTAAGTTGTAGCCTGTATCGCGATGTTTTGGACATTGTGGTGCACAGCTGATTGCCAGCTGTATTTTTGTAACCTATATAAGGCACCCGAATGGACAGGTTCTACAGTACATGTTCTTGTTGTAGAAAACAGTTCTTTATGTTACATAACTTCATCCGATAGTTCTGGCTCGTGCGTAAAGATGGCTCACCATACCATCATCACCACCACGCGCACAGGAGTTAGTATGTGTATTTTTATGAAGAGGATATGGGGGGGTTGGAATTCATTTAACACTCGAATTGGAAGTGACGCCATGGTTTTCGGATCGGTCCCGGGTCGTGTATTGGGCCGATCTAATGTAATTAATGCACTGATCCGTTACAGAAACTAAGTTAAAACGACAGCCAGCCTTCTGGCAGCACAGGAAACACAGGATGGAATTGGCTCTCTGTAAATGTGTGTCTGAACACTGTAGCGCTTTGTCTCCCTCTCTCTCTCTCTCTCTCTCTCTCTCTCTCTCTCTCTCTCTCTCTCTCTCTCTCTCTCTCTCTCTCTCTCTCTCTCTCTCTCTCTCTCTCTCTCTCTCTCTCTCTCTCTCTCTCTCTCTTTCTCTCTGTGTATCTGTGTGTGTGTGTGTGTGTGTGTGTGTGTATCTGTGTGTGTGTGTGTGTGTGGGTGTGTGCAGTGTGGTAGCAACATTAATCAGAAATAAAATGTCTTTCAATGGTGTTACTGATATTATCTTTCAAAAGGCCCATCGCAAACTTGTTTTAATAGGAACTACATATCGCATAGATGGGGTTTATCTTGTATAGAGGATGGAACATTGCACCTGGCTATAGGTTATGAAAACAAACGTCAAGTATTAAGATTATTATGCTACTTCGACATGCTGTCGCACGCCAACAAGACCCCATCGAACAGTAATGATAGATTGACTTGTCCTACAGCCCTCTAGTTCTTAAGCTGTGGGTGGACGACAAGGGAAGCAGAGGAGATGGTGGTGGCTAATTATTAATTGCATCCACAATAGGACACGAGTGTCGGCCTGTTCATAAGCCGACCCACGCAAAAGAGAGAGACAGAACGAGAGAGAGACAAAGAATAGCGGCGCGCGGCTCTATAGGTTGTCTGACTGGTTGGAACAAGGACCGGCACAAGGAGCAAGACAATATGACGCCTACAGTCATTAGTAATATTGTCAGGAAGCCTGCTTAGTGCAAAGAAAAAGAGGGGGACGAAAGAAAGAGAGAGAGAGAGAGGAATTGATAGCGGGTTGTTAGTTGTTCAGACTTGCTTGTTAGCGATAGATTCTCATCCGTCGGATGATAAGTACATGAAACTTAGGCTACAGCTCTGAACCACATGTATGGTCGACACATACCTATAGATGAGGCCCTATACGTTCACTGAAATCAGTCAAATTTTTTACGTTTTGGATTTTAGTTTGTTGATAATGTCATTATTCTGATATTCACGTGTTGCTATAATCAAGTGTCAAAAGAGACTGGCTTAATGGTGTTTCTATCTCAAATAAAAAGCCCCC